>JAOWAZ010250999.1:0-11976 GCA_028565935.1 Goniobranchus fidelis
AACTCATAACTACTAATCTCTTAGTGGTATCTGGGGAAAAGATTCGTTTCTAAAATAGTCTGGCACAAACGTGGAAATCCCCCTTGGCATTGAAAGAGTTAAGAAGGTTACATGACTTGTACATAAGCTATCAATCTTGCGCCTAAAAATAAATACCTTTGAAATTTGACCACGGATGAAAATAATTTCAATGTTCATTGCTTACCACTAATCAGAAGAGCCTTGGCAATATTTTCATGTGAAAAATATTCATCCAGCCATGTTATGTGTGATTTTATTGATTATTTAATAAAACGGTAAAGAATGAGGACAAGAGTTATGTATTTCAGCTTAAATCTCTTTTTTCAAAGATGCTTTAAATCTTTAACACAATTTGACCTCTATGTGTTAAAATTCAATCCATTTTTTATATACTGAGAGTAAATTGTGGATCAAAATTAAGTCTGAGTGGATTGGTTAGCCCTTAATTTTAGTATGCCCATAATGACCCTATGTTCTTTCAAGAAACAAGGGAATTTCATCAACTATGGCTTAAACCTACAAATATGGGACTTTCAAATCTTTCAAAACAGCTCATGGTGATTTTTCACACATTTTACAAAGCACTTACAAAAGAAAAACCAAAACCTTTCAGAAATGTGATTTTGCCACAGCTTTTAGATTGTGTCATACAATTTTCCCCACGTTTTCGCAATGGCTCTTATATATCTAAATATGTTGCCAATTTTAATAAACTAAGTATAGCAAGATGTAATGAGTTACTTGAAGAAAGTAGAAAAGAAACGTTCAATACAGTATTAAATGACTACATGAATCATGTTTCCAAATCTGAGCACAAAATAATAATCAAATAAATTATAAAAAAGAAGAAAGTAGATTGCATGCTTACCACTTGCTTCCACCATTATCATGCAACCGGTCCTAGATACATTCTCACAATGTCTTCAACTAAGCGTGAAAATTGTCTTTCCGTATTCTTGTGGCGTCAAAATTATTCGCATAAATAGCTGGCAAAATGTTTGTGCTTTGGGTCATATTGGGTGGCTACTGGACAGTACAATCCTCAAGGACCAGCAAGTGGATTTGATTTCCTGAGTGCCCAAATTGCCGACAGAATCAACAAAATTCTGCTGTCAGTTAAGTGTTGGTATCCCATTTCTTTCAAATTGGAATATAAGGCAGAGCTGTCTGTTACAATTGTTGTTCCCTTCTCTTCTCTACCTACAATAATCCCTAACAATGTTTGTGCTGCCGTCTCTTCTACAGGTACTATAAAAAAAAACAACAGTAGTTTCTCTACAAATTCCATCCAATACCCACTGCCCTTCAACTATTCTACCTCTATTGTACTTTTGTTACCAAATTTGCTATCTCAATCTCCGAATTATTATAAACATCTCAAAGGCGAATATTTGTCTTTGAGATGTGATGTAAAGTTCTGATTCCAAAAGGTGGGGTGGTTTTGGAGGTATTAAAAATTTCACTCTCTGAACCATTGAACATACAATAATAAGCTGGGTTTTCCGGAAGGGATTTTAATTTGAGTTGGTAGTTCATGGTGAGTTTAATGCGACGATGCACCACTGATGGTCCATCAGCCTCAACATACTGACTTTTGACGGGAGACGTACGAAAAGCCCCAAGCGCAATTCTCAGACCTTAATACAATGTCAATTAAGGTATGGTCTCTCTCAGTTTCAGCATTCTCTTGCACAGTAGCATCAAGTTGGCGTTTGTGAGACAGGTTGGGTAAAGCCATTTGGCTTTCAGAAGCACTGTGAAATAAGAAGTGTTTTATTGTAAACAAGAGATTTTTACTTATTTTGTGCAATCACATAGATCTATGATATTTTCTTACTGAATCTTCTTAATTCACATAAAACGTAAAAAAAAAAAAAAAGAAAGAAAAGAAAAGAAAAAAAAGAAACCAACGCACATGGAAAACATGAGTAAAAAGAAAGGATGAAGTTAGATACACAATAGACAGGTATTTCAAATAGAAAAAGAAGACAAGAGAAGAAAGTAAAACATCTCAAAACAGACACCAGAAAAGAAAAGAAGAAAGGAATTTGATTGAAAGGACCATGAAATAGGAAAAAAAAAACCAAAAGTACACAAAATTTCTTCTTTCTTTAATTATGGTAACATAAAAGGCAAGGAAAAACATACTGAGGAAAGTCAAAATACAAAATTATATTGTACTACCTATAGTGAAGCAGATATTGGCCTAAAAATGTGATAAAATCTTAAAGCTCAGGCATACAAAAAAGTGTAAAATATAAAATTTTTTAAATAGCCCTTCCTTAAAGAAAAAAAGGTAAACAGTAATAATATGGAACCAACATTGCAACAACTTTCAAGTGCCACCTATATCGAGGATAAACCCAACCTTGTCAACCATTGATTTAGTATATGTATATAATTCTGTCATTCAAAAGGAGGATTTACAAAGGTAATTGTGAATGATGCCTGTTCCTTAAGAGTAACTGCCACCTGATGACAAAACTGAATTTTTTAAAAATCAAAATCGTCACTCTGTATGCCTGTGTTCAAATTTCATTTGCCATCTAAGTCTAAGTGCCCAGTATGTTGGTATAGATAAAGCAAGAAATGGCAATTTAATTTTGATACTAAAAACATCTCAAGCTCAACACCAGGAAAACAAAAATAATGGACAATGAAAACTAAAATCAAAATGAATGAAAAGGCAATAGAGGATGTGGAGCACTTCAAATATCTAGGAGCAACATTTCTCAGAGATGGAACATCAAAAATCGAAATAAGAAGAAGGAAAACAATCGCAAAACAAAAATTGAACAACATATGCAAGTGATGAAAAGGACTAGACACTGACTTTAAAAAATTAAAAGCAACTAATTTACAATTCCAGACAAATTCCCAAATGTGTACTTTGAGTTGGCCTTGAGTACAAAAGTATTCTCACCATCTAGGTAAGTGTCCCTAATATCAGAGCCCTTCAAAACACATAAATGGGGGGGCATACAATTGAATAGGTTCCTTCCTTCCCCAGCAAAATTTCCAGCTTTCTCTCAAGGCCAAAAGATGAAAAGGGACAACGTAAGCTCCCACTCAAGCCTTCACTCCCTCTAATGAAGCAATTGGAAAATCTACCAATGAGTCTGTTCTGCCCCTCAGTTGAGGATACTGGAACCTACACATATAATTTCACGTCTTTGATAAGCATTCATTAAGTTGATTAAAATTCAGATGTATGAAATAATTTGGAAAAAATTTGCATGCAAACTACTGTTTAAAAAGAGAATCACAAGCCTTGCCTGGTAAGAAAAATGCCTGTATTGTAGATATTCTGCAATGATATCAAGCATTCTGACCATCTGGGAGAATACAAGAACACGATGACCCGTTTCTTTCAGTCTGACCAGTAGTTTATCCAAAAGGAGGAGTTTACCACTTCCTTTCAAAAGGACCTGAGAATGACAAGGAAAATATTATCAGATCTTTCCTTGAGAATGAAGAATACCACTTCTAAAAACAGTTGTAATTTATAAAAGGTATTGATGTTCACATTTTTTTTCTTTTTAAATATAGATAGACAAGAGGTCATAGAATAAAATATTAAATCACTGATAGGAATAAATCACATTAAAACTAACAGTAAAAAAGACTTCCATGCAATGGTACTCTGAACTCTGGTTAATTGCATTTTATTAAGAATAATCACAATAACGACAATTAAAATGTTCTCATTTCATAATGTCATGTACCTGCAGCCTTTCCTTATTAGGAAAATCCTCATCAGGGTCAGGTGGTACTACCAAATTGGCATGATTAGCACATTTCTTCAACTCCATCATAATATTTGCATAAGACGAGATATTTCCTCTCATGCCTTTCATCAAGGTCTTGAATTCTTTTTTCAAAATAGCTCTGGAAAAGCAAGTTAGAGATCATTTGTTAAGAGGAGAGGCAGGTCTGGAAGCTAGTATTAGCTTAAAATGTTCCATCTTGTTTGTTATGTCTAATCTCACAATACTTGCACCAAAGTTGAAAGTCATAAGAGCAGAGGGTTTCTTTAAAATACACTAGAATAAGTTTCAAGTATTTTGTATGCTATTATCTCAATGCATGTTCTTGTAAGGATATCATGATCTTGTATTGACATTTGCACTTATGACAATTGCTGCTTAATTTAACAAACGTCATGCTGGATTAGTTGTGCAGACACCGGTAGTCTTGAGTATGGCAGGAGAGCTGAAAAGAGCAATTCAGCAAGCTTATGGCTTCCATGAAGGAGAAAAAGGAGTGAACATGACAGCCAATGTTCAGGCTTCAGCAAGTGAAGTGAGAGAGGAAAAGGAGGGACTTACACTTATGTCGCATGTATACACTGAGATCTCCTTTTCACTTTGTGGCATGTTTTTTAAAATGTTTTTTCTGTTATCCAAACCTCTTAAATTGGAATTGTTGGACATCAAGAAATAAAATCCATAACCAGAACAGCAGGGGGAATACATATTTCAAATAAGTGTTCCATGTCAATCAAAGTGGTATACTACTTAACAAAATAAAAATGTTAAACCTTAACTTGCCAAGTCTATTTAAGCCCTATGTAATTCCCTTTGCTAAGGGTTTTGACAAAAATTGTGGAAAATCAGCACATTTGATTTAAAAAATCATAACTCAATCAAGGCTTGATGTAATTTCATGAAATTTTCAGAACGACTTTATATATGAACTCTGGCAACATCTTTACATAATTGAATATACAAATTAGGTATTGTGACCTTGAAGGCTATCTTGAAAAGTCATGAATATGCATAATTTTGTTATATAATCATTATGAATAAAGTTGATTTTGAAAAACAGTCTGAGTCATAATTCTTTTTTCTAGAATGGGGGGTAGGTTCTTTATCGTATGACACCTCAGCCACATGAATATTTATGTCATCCCTTATGAGATCCAAGCCACATTTAGAAAGAGAAGCCTAAAGAAATGTACAGGTATTTTCAGTTCTGCTACTCTGTCAAGAATAGATCTATTCACTCCTGCTGAATCATGATCAAATTCCATCAGCCATTCTTTAGGACTGCCAGTCTCTGGATCCCTTAGCAACATCCAAGCCCATTATCTTTCTCTAGGACCATGCCCACTTTTGGCTCTACTTAGGTCTAGTACATGCATTCGGTCCCCACCACTATCAACAAAGTCTTGTAGGTCTACAGATCAAGATCGAGAACGAGCCACAGATTCATCACTCTCTGATGAACTGCTACAGTATTCACTTTGATCTGAATACTCCTCACCTGACAATGTCATGTCTATAAATTTCATTATCATCATATGAATCCAGCGTTCAGTTGTAACAATGGAAAATGTAGAAAAAAAATCAATAATTCAGCAATCTTTAACGGCGAAAAAATTCACCGAAGGCAAGAACCGCTTTCTCAACCAAGGGAAGTTACTCAACAATAATTATACACCGGTGGTTTACTGCTATCGTCTATAAGAATGGGACCATTATGATTTCAACTTAAGTTGGACCTGGCAATGACTCTGCATACCGGACGTTGCGGCTTATGTCAAACTTGGCAAGTCAAGGGTTAAAGGAGTGTTTCGATTTCTGTTCCCACATCCCTCTTCAAACATCATTTTATTTTTGAAATTCGATAACACTTACAGACTAAGAAATGAGAAAAAAATCAACTGCAAAAATAATACAAGCTCAGTGATGTCTACACTTCTTCTGAAACACATTAACTGAAATATGATGGTTTCTTACCTATAATATGTTTTCTGGATAGAGGAAAGATGAACTCGTAGTATTCTTTCCGTTTTGGCAGGAAGTGACTTTTCCACATCTTTCTTTACTCGTCTCAAGAGATATGGTTCTAACTGTTTATGTAAAGCAGTAAATCCTTTACCTTCATCATGAGAATGTTTCTTTTCAAAATCTGGCCAACTGTCAAACCTGATTCATAAAAAAACCAAACAAAAAACGTATTACAAATAAGCTACATGAAGACTTTCAGTCTTTAAATTCTCAAACTTTGAAGAACTCCCTTGAGCGCAATCGTAAATGAATGTTTCAACTCAAATTCTATCCATTTCAAGACAACTACTTAACACCCTCTTTTCAGGTACCAAAGCAAATTAAACAATTAAGAAAAAAAACTTACTTTTCTGGCATGATGAAATGCAGTAGAGACCAGAGTTCTTTCAATGAGTTCTGTAAAGGTGTTCCAGTAATGAGGATCCTGTGATTGGTGTCAAAAGTTTCTAGAGACCTGTACAATAATGAGTCGTCATTTTTCAGCCTGTGAGCTTCATCCACACCAAGAAATGCCCAAGACTCAGCACCTAAAAAGGACTGAAAAGGACAAGAACAAGGCAATATGACTGCAAAGGGATGGAAAACTAACACATGACAATACTACTACTACTACTACTACTACTACTACTACTAATAATAATAATAAATAATAATAATTGTCGTCTAACTAAACGCCGATAGGTTTCCTGATAGCCACTTCCTGTATGCCGTCACTGGTTGACCGGACAACCATAGTATGTAAATCTTTCAATCTGATTTGACAGTTCGTATCCAACGTGGTTAGTTACAAAGTCCAGTTAGAGAGCTCACAACTTGCTCGTGCTGAATAATACTCAGAAGCCGTAGTTCGGAAGTCAGAGCAAACTTAGAGTTAGTTGACCCCAGGAGCTCGTACAGTATATATATTCCAGCTAATTCTTGTTAATGATATTGTTAAACAATCAACACCATGTTCTGTAAATCTCCTGTACTCTATTTTTTAGGCTAGTCACAACACTCTAGTCCTGATTTATTTTTGGAGGCATAGCTTTAGTCTGTCAGGTGGTATCAAAGCCTCTGTGTGTGTGTGTGTGTGTGTGTATATGTACTTAATATTGTTTTCTGCGAACCAAATAATTTTCCTGTGTATGCATTTATTTAATGTAACATTCGGTGAATAAATGAATCTTGATTTGTTACCCTGAGCAATCTTGGCTTGTCAGTAATGTTAGCTCCTTCTCTCGCAAATCTTATGGGTTCAGCAACCTCATCTTCAGAGATTATCCACTATTTGATTGAGTAGTTTTTGGTAGCCTGCAGATCCTCCTTATCTTTCTCTTCAGGCGTTGTTAACTTTTCTTGCTCTCCTCCACGTTCACTCTCACAATGTTAACATGTTGTTCAGATTGTTGTTCAAATGGGGGTGGGGGGACGCCCCCAAGGTGGATGCAAGCAAAGCGACAGATTCGCAGAATAGAGCTTCCAGGCGCTTTGATATCTGACAGCATGATTTGCGGCTAAATCTCGCCCTTAGGCCGACAAGTGTGCATGCCTAGTGAATTCACCACATCAGGATGAGTGAGAAAATAAAACAGCAGCATTGTTTTCACGATTAATTATTCTCTTGACAAGGATCTGTTCTGCCTAGATAGCCTTAAGTAAACATTTTCAATCAAATTAATATGCCTAAATGCAGTTGAGAAAACATAAAACCCGTAGAAGGCAGCATCAAAATGATAAAACTGAGTTACAGACCTCTTTCTTGCTGCATTTTAGGCAGTTAATGAAAGCCTTCAGTTATCTTTTTTATGCTGCCTGCCACAGGTTTTATGTTTTCACAACTGCATTAATTTAATTAATGATTACATATATAGGCTAGATTCAGATAGCATAGAGCCTTAAAGGATACGTCATTCTGAAAACAGCGCTGTCAGGCTATTTTAATTTCTCACATGGTAAGGTCACTAGGCATACACACTTTCAGGCTTGAGGGCGAGATTTAGCCACAAGTGTCAGCATGTCATTGTGAGAATCCCACTGACAGTGCGTCACTATGAAAAGGTGTAAGGAAAAATGTGAGAGTACTTCCACACGTCCCCCCCAAGTAATCGACTTTGTTTTAGATTACTCCTATTATTGTTGCGATTCATCTCGGGCCATAGCTTATACAAAGATCTGCCTAACAAAAGATAACATCATTATCAAATCTGGAAGAATGGTAGATCTGCATGTAATGTTACCTATCATGGGTAGAAGAAGTCTTCATCAAAAGCTCAAGGGTAGGCAAAGCATCTTGCATAGGAGTTAAGTCTCCGACAATAGGTGTTTGTTGTTTCCGTTTTGTTTCAGCTGCCTTCTTCTTTGCAGTTTGGATATGGTCAATTTCTGAAGAAGAGAAAAATTGAATATGAAATTGTGATATCTATGTTTCTAATAGAGAATGATAACAGCAACAAAAGCTTTTTTATAAAATATGGCGCCAATGATTAAAACAATCTAAAACACAAATCAACTTTTTTCATTTTCATAGAAAACTGGAGGGAGAAGAGAAGAGAGAGGAATTTGAAACAATGTGAAGAAGGTGAGCAAAAAAAAATTAAACAAGATTGCCTTGAAAAGCAATTCTATTTCATTACTTGGTGAAACTTTAAGCATATGATAAAATGCATGCTGGCATTTGAAATACCCCTAATGGCAACCATTCATTTTCCCTATATTACATATATGCTCATTTTACACTCCTTCCATTCAGATTTCTGAATTTCATGACTTTTACAAAATAAGGGGGATAAATTAAAAAAAAAAACTGTCAAAGATCTGTTATTGAGACAGAATTAAGAAAAAGGCCACAGTTATGATTTTCTTTGAGGGTTGGAGTGCAAAAACTGCCAACCAGGAACATCCCATACAATTAGATAGGGCCTACCATTCCATAAATGGAAAATTTTGACATGGAATATGAAAGACCTCAAAATGAAGTGCAGTTTCAAAATAGGGGAGTGGATTGAATTGTATACATTTACTGCTTCATTTCATCAAGACAGGCATCATAGTCTTGTCACTCTTATATTTTTACAAAATCTTAACTCACTTGACATCCAGGCCTCACGCCTCATCTTTTGTTTCTCCTTCTTTGTCAGATTCAACCCTTTGAATGTTTTGCTTGTGATAGAGCTGCGTGCATCAAAATCAGGAAGCTTTTGAGCCAACTGAGAAGATGGTATCTTTATGTTATGAAACAGATTTTCACCACGATATCCAAGAGCTGTGGGATCTGCCGCAACCTGTATTGAAGAAAGTGAAATAACAACATGCTGGTTTTTTTTATTTTCTAAAAACATTTCAGAGCAAAATCATTCCAACTGAAAGACACCTTTGAATCAAAGTTTACAAAAATCTATTAGTTCCGTTAAAATTCAAATACAATTGAAACTTTTCTGCTTGTTTTGATTGCCTCTAGACATATACACATATATATATACAATGTATATACAGGGTGTCAAAGAAGTCGTGCACCATCCAGGCTTTTATAAATACACACATGAATATCAATTTTATTGATTATAATCATAAGAGACACTCAAATTATTCCCCTTACATTGAAACTGTCTCCCATTGACATTTCCTTTGGGGAACTTAAATCTGTTGTGTACCAAATTGTCCATGCAATCCTCCTCTTGATCAGTTAAACTGAAGGATGCAATAACAACTGAGTGTTAAAGGATCGATACTGAAACCTTCATAAGAGTGAAAGACAGCTTTATAAAGAGAATAGATGCATATTTCAGTGTAGGAAGTGAACAATTTGAGCAAGTGCTCTGATAATGATCTATAAAATTGATATTCATATGTATTTTATGAAAAGCTGGATGGTACATGGCTTCTTGAACACCCTGTATACATATCAATGAAATTAGAGGATCACCAATTCTCTACTATGTATGCTCAGTCTTATCTAATTATTTGTGTTTGTTCCCTTCAGATTTATATTGTCATCATTGCTTATAAAGTGCAGAACTGAAAGGGATAGCCTAAATAGAGTCAGCCACCATTTTAACCACCAGAATGCCTGCTTCAAGGACATTGTGTGCCTAGTTTTAAAAGTCATCGGAATTACAATTTAGCCAGTAAAAAAATGAAATGAAATGAAATAAAAATTACCAAACATAACTTTAAAAAATAGATCTACCTTGCTGTATATAATTTCTTGAAACCTAGATCTTGAGCCTACATCATCATGCTTCATAACATATACATTCATGGATTCCAATGACTCACTGTGCCACTGATGACAATAAGCAGACATCGCTGCTGTTTCAATGTGATGCCACATTAAACATCAAATTGGCATATAGACATAAAACTTTGATATCAAAATCAAAGGACAAGCCCCAATGGAATTGAAGACTTCATTTCGTTCTTGTCATAGAGTTTTCCATTAAAGTTTTAATGTCAAATTAGAAAGATAAAAGATATGTCTTCTGTGACCAAAAACAACACAATTAAAAAAAAATGAGAGCTCCTATATGGTGCTAAATCAACTATGTGCTCGAAGTGCTGGACAAGTGTTCACCAACAGCCATTTTTCTAAACACATCAAAATGTGGCATACAAAGATGCTGACATTAGCATTGATTTTACAAACTCACAGGATTTGGAGCCGAAATATCCATCATGGCTTCATCAATAGACTGATTAGCATTCTTTTCATTGTCTTTAGCTCTTTGGGCTGCATTGTGTAATTTCTGACGAATCCTTTTCACCTTCCCCATGATGGTGGTACAATCTTTTAGCTTGAGCAGATTATAATGTAGCACATAGAGAAATCTGAAAAATGCAACAAAAGAAAAGGTAATGAGACCAAGATCTAGATATAGATTAGATTAAGCAAGGGAAAAGAAATTCAAACCATAAAATCATTGTTATGACCAGTCAGTAGACATGTTTGACTCAATCTCAAAAGGTGGTCTCTTCAGTCGGCAATATTTTCACATGAAGCTACACACAGCACTTTACACTGATTGGTTCAAACATGGATGACATAGTTCAACAGGCCGGTGATAGTGATAGCCTATGAAGAGAAGGCGGAAAACTAATAGGGCCTGGGACTATAAATGTTCTTCTCATCTTATCTTAGGGGTTCACCACAGCAGTCATGTTGCAACTGTGAAACTGCTACAAGGATAGTCTTATCAGAGAGACATATATACTCTCTCTCTCCCTCTCTTGTAATAACAATTTGGGTGCACACAAGACTACTTTGTCGTTTCCCTTGAATTTGCTAATTTAAAAAGTACTCAGTACTTATTACTTACCAATACTAAATATTGTTACTCAATAAAGTACTTGATAGTGGCTAATATTGACAAAACACCGGATGTGAATGGTGCTGTCTGAAGCTTCATGTAAATATTTTCTCCTTCATATTTGAAATGGTAGTGTTAATTACTACAAGTACAGAGGACGATATAAAGCAATCAACGTACATGAAGCTACAGACAGCACTATACTCCTCAAGAGTTTAGTCGATATTCACCAATATTCAAAAATACTGAGTACTTTTTAAGCAAATCCAAAGGAAACCAGTGTTGCCACTCTTAGTATTTTACCAATAGATTTAGTATTTTGGGAGATTTGGTTTTTCTTCTTTGTTTTTTTTTTTTGTAACACATTTGGTCGTTTTTGTTTTTGTTTAATGTACTCAAAACAGTAAACAATAACAGTGAATTAAGCACTTTGTTGCATCCTTGGTGAAAATAAATAATTCAAAATAATCAATACAATGATGTTTCACTAATAATTATGCATTTTGATTGAGCATTTTTGTATTTATGACGAACTAGAGTAGGGCCTCGCTTACATCTGTTTTGCCGAGGCCGAGTGGAAGTGAATTCAGCAATGGACATGTTTAAATGGAGCTGAAATTAAGAGCCAGCTATTAAACCAAACGATGTAAAAATATGCTTCTTAAGGCAAATATACATTTTTAGTATTACTTTGTTCCATTAAGTACAATTTTTTAAAATCTAGATGGTAAATGCCTAGGTGAAATACGAAAAAGAATAGCCATGGCCAAAGATACATTCCAAAAAATGAAATCAATACTAACAAACAGAAACATAGGAATGAATACCAAAATAAGGGTAATGAAAACATACGTATGGTCAGTCCTACTATATGGATG
>JAOWAZ010252110.1:0-11973 GCA_028565935.1 Goniobranchus fidelis
AGATTCTATTCAAATTTGGAGCATGCAGGTCAAATATAAACAGAAAATGGGTTTTGGATGCAGCTTGCCCCCTGTAGGCTATGGCCATACGTCTAGCCATGTTACCAGCGAGCATTAAAGCTTGGGTGTCCAAACCATGATCCCCATTTGTCAAGCCACTAGCTTTTTTTAAATTTTTTTTATACAAGTTGCTTTCACAAGATTCAATGGATTCCCCGCCATGTCTTGATTTGCTGCCTTGCAAAGGGAATATGCATCTAATAAAGAATATTCATGATTTCTTTAATTACTGCAGAAAACCAAATTTTGCTCTGATCTTGACTTAATTTTTGGTTGCTCATTTCAAAAATGCAATAAGATTTTGGATTTTATCAATCCCCATGCAGATATTGGCAGTGGAAATAACTGTCGAGTTAAGCCCTGTGACATCCCTCATCCTGCCTCGATGGGGAACGCTTTTCAGCATGTGGGGTCACTCGGGGTCACCATTGACGACCAAACCAAACCTGAGCTTTGAGCAGTGGTAAATGAAAAGACATTAACCACAACTCAAAGCTTGAAATGATAGCATGCTAGTAGACTTGTGGTGTGGACACTTCCATTCATTCAAGGCAATCTTTACCACTGCTCAAGTATAGCGCAGCTCAAAGCCCAGCTCAAAGCTTGATGTGTGGATGCACCCTAAGAACAAGAACTTGCTTCCAAATATCTCAAATATTTTCACTTCCCTCAAATTAAACAAAGGGAAAAAGAAGAATGTAGAGAAGACCGACTTTTTAAAAAATCCTCAAAAGTATTAAAGATATCAAACATAAGAACATTCACAAATGAAAAAGTTTTGCCAAGTCAAAAAGAAATTGTATGCAGTGAAAGCTTACTTTAATGATTCATACGATGGTAAAGCAACTTGGGGAGGAATGTTGATGAAACGTTCACTGATGATTAGACCAACTTGCTTGGATGGATCTTCCAACAGGGTCTTCATTTGCGTGGGGGCAGAATGGTGATTTTCTTCACATTTTTTCATCAAATATTCATTGATTTTCTCAATGCATGACAAAGACTTTGAAAGAAAGAAAGAAAAGTGGAGAAAATGATCACTTGAAAAAAAAACTATTATGCTCTTATTCTTTAGATACGCCCTTATTCTTTTGATCTAAAAATGGGTACTAAATATGTATCTGAAGTATTGACATAATATAATATATTGGTAAATTGGGCATTTTGGTATTGAAATGATTAATCCTGTCCTGATCTGATATTCTGAAATATTTTGAATCTAGAAAGTCATTTCATACGAATTAAACAAAAGCCTATCTCAATTTGCGTTTCATGATCATAGTAAACTTATACTGACAATATTAAAAATGTACAAAATTATGTCATTTTGAAAAATGAAATAAAACAAAAGCAAACATTTGAGATATTTCATAAGATATGTGAAATGTAACTTTAATAATTATGTAATGTATAACGTGTTGCCCCTACCAGCAAGATGCTATATCTGTCAATATTGTTTTACATGCATGCTTCATTTATTGTTCCATTGTATTCATTGTATATGTATGCAGACAAAATAACGTGCATTTTGGACAGCACTCATTCATCTTATGACAAATACAAAAAGGTAGGTATGTCATCCAGACAATCATATGAAATCTTATTACACATGAAATACTAATTAATTTACAAACTATATATAGGCCTATATATGAATTTTATGTATAACGCGCCATAATATTTATAAAATCATTAAGTGCGCAAACTAGCATGCAGGCTTGATAATACTCGTCATATATACACTTCAATATCTTCCAAGGTATTGCAAACCTTTGCTGATTTAATCAATCAGCTCTGAAGTGCATAGTTGCCACCCAGGAATTTCAAAAAAGGAGAAAAATTAACGGCCACTCCCTCAACGTAGGCCTACCCAAAAGTAGTTGGGGTCCCCCCCCCCCCTCCATATCCATTGTGTCCAATTAGGGAACTATATAAGAAAAGGGATGATGTTAAAAAATTCGTCAGTGGCTCAAGTGAACACATCTCGGCACGAGTCGAGAGTCAAGAGGCAATCACCATGTCAGTACAAGCATACGTGACTGAGTGGGTTCAAACCTCGATAGAGTGCGGTCAGGCTGCAAGTCCTGTCCTTAATGTTCTGTGTTGCTGTTGGTCAGGGGAGTAAAATGTCATTGTAAAGCGCCGTGAGCTTGGCTACGCCGTGGAACATGCGCTATATAAATGCCATCTTTACTTTTACTTTTAAACATGATAATGGTTGACTGTCTCATGAGGAGCTCAGCATAAATGACATAAACGTGGGTGTTGTGAGTTTAAACGGTTCCGGTGCATATTCAGGTAGGCATGTCATGTCCTCAAGCTAACAATGATGGAATAGTCTTCTTGTGTCAAGGTTTTGATATTATCTTTAGGTCTTGGTTTGCACATATGATGGTAAAGCCTTCTTCCTGTTTTCCCTTGTGCCCATTTGTGTTCCCATTATTCTTTTGCATTTGTGTTTATGATACAGTACACAATTTTGTACGGCACAGGTGGGGTTGGTTGTCGAAGGATTGACCCTTTTTTGTAAGTTTGTATGCTTCTTCGTTTCCCCAATTTCGTGTGTTACCTTTTATCCATTGAAGGACTTTTTGTATCTGTTTGTTTGTTGTTGTTGTTGTTGTTTGTTTGCCATTACAGCGTTCATTCTCGTGAGCAGAAGTTTGATCTCATTGGAAGTATTTGACACGTTGTCCATTGCCCTTAAGACAGATTGTGAGGTTGAAAATACAAGTATGTTAGTTGGTTTGACAGTATCATTCTTCAGGTAGGTGTCAGATTTTTCCATTGCTGCAGCGATTGTATCATACTAGGAGCATGTTGGTCCACGTGAATTATGCATGCGCCTTGCAGTGTTGTCATATCAAAACAATGGCATAGCCAGCATTGTGGGTTGTTTTGAATGCTGATCCATCTGTGTAGATGTGAATCCAATATGAAGAGGGGGGGGGGGGAAGGAGAGAAACTTTCAAAGATTTTTTCTGCTTCTATTTTCAGGTAACCACATCTGTACCCATATTCATATTGCTATTTTGGAGCCTGGTGTTTATGAAAGGCAATTGAAGATTGTGATTTAGTGGTATATCTTTGTGGAGAATTGTTATAGCGTATCTATTTTCTGGGAAGTGGTTTTAATCAGTGTGTCTGATGGCATTATGTAAAATTGATTTTTGTTTTAGTCTATCCATTTCCTTCCAGTTGTCAACCGTTTTCGTGTCAGGGTGTGATTTTACCAGTCTCCTATATCTTTCAAGCATTTTCATGGATGCTTTCTTCCTTTGAAGCTTGAGTCGTTCGATGTTTGCATGAATTTCCCAAGCTGCGATTAGCGTTGAATGCAAGCCACCATTTATAAAGCCTATGGCCGCATTTTGTACATAAAATCAATTGTTCTGCGTTTGCTAGTACTAGACATGTTTTGAAGGGCAATATTATAATCAGGGATTGTTCTTATATAACCCAGATACAGTGTTCTTAATGTATCTCGATGAGACCCCCATTCGATACTTGCAAGCCTCTTCCTTAGCCTTAGCTTAGTAATACATTTAGTTTTTACTTCTTTAGCATGTCTATTATACCTTTATTGTCTGTCAAGAATGACACCAAGGTATGTTGGATTTTCCTCTTTTTTCATGGTTTCTTCACCAATCATCAGTTCCATTGCAAGCCTATTCATTTTATTGCTCTTGGTAAATACAGTGAAAACACATTTGGTGCTATTGATCTTACGTTTCCATATCTTGCAGTACACATAAAAGGAACGTAGAGTCTTATTCAGTTGTCTTCAACTATGATTCTGTATTTGGATGTATGCCAGAAAACCAGGTCATTAGAGTTTAAGTCATATAGGAGGATTAGGAAGAGTGTGCAACCGAGTAAAGAACGCTGTAAAATTGCCTCATGATGAAAGTGTCTGATTGATTTTTGTTTGAATCAATCTGTTGGTTAGAAAATTCGTAATCCACGAATAAGCAGTCCACGGATCCCCATGTGTTGCATTTTTATTGAAATACCTTTCCTCCAGACTCTATCATAAGCCTGTTGGAGGTCAATGAAAACAGCTCTTGCTTGTTGGTTGTTGTTGTTTTTGTTTTTTTTATTCATCCTGATTTTATTTAGTCAATTGAAATAGTTGATCCTAAGTTCTTCTGCCTTTTCTAAAACGAATTTGGTCTTGAACACGTTCTCCTGTTTTTTCCATCGATAGGTAGAGTCTTTGATTGATAAATCTTTCTAACATGCTTTTCAAGGCAAGATGTTAGAGAGATTGGACGGAAGCTTTTAGGTCTAGTTGGTTATTTAAATTTCTTGGGGAAAGTTGTTATTATAGCTGTTTTCCACTGTTTTGAGATTTGTGAGGTAGTCCATGTTTGATTCATTAGTTTTAGAAGATGGACTTCCCTTGGTGGCCAACCGGTTTCAGCATTTCATTATAGATTTTATCACGTCCTAGTGTTTTCTTGATACTGATATTAAGCTTTCAAATAGCACCAATTCATTTCTGCATTGTTGAAGGCTTTTCGAAGAGGGCTATATTAACAATGAGAGACTTCTCTTTCCTTTTTAGGATTTAAAGCAGTGCTTTGTATAGTTTGCCTTTTGGTTTTGCCTTATTCACTGATGCATAGTACTTGTTGAATACATATATTTTGGTTCATTTCCTTTTGTTAATCCTTTGTTTGTGTTAATCGGATTGGGGTTAGACTTCCTTTTGTTACCCAACAGATTGTTTAATGGGCACCATGCCTTACGTCCTTCTTTCCTGAGATCACGCCTTACACATGTTTTCCTATACAGATTTTTTGGATGTGCTCATGAGCCGTTTAGTTATTGCACTAGCTCTCTTGTAGCTTATCCTATTGGCCACTGTTGGGTTATAGTTTACAGCTTTTCTTGCTTTTCTCCTTTGTTTTTTTCTCTCTCAGTTTCCTGGCTCTGATAAGGCTTGAAGTCTTTCCTGTGTTACCTATAGGAATTGCTACAATGGCTGCTTCAATAGTTTCCTGATTGACAATATTATGAGCACAGCCATCGATGGCTAAATCCTTGCTCATTATTTGACTATGGAGAGCGTCTGACATTGTTCTGAATTTGTCCCTATTATCCTTTCTAATATTGTACAGTTTTTTCATTGCCTTTGTTTCACAAGGTTTTAAATTTGTGATAGTTGCCAGGATTGGCAAGTGGTCATTACCAATATCTTCAAGTACTTGTGTATTGCATCTGTCATCAAGGTCGGCTGACAAGAGGGTTAAATCAGGTCGACTAGCTGTACCCTGTACACGATGAAGAAGTGTTGGTGGTGTGGCTGCATTCTGGATTACACATAGATTTGTACCCATGGTAATGTTTCGATGTTTTGGCATGCATTCATTTTGTGTTGTAGTCCGATAGGGGTGATTGGCCATTGAAGTCTCCCGCAAGAATGGTTTTGGTAAAGTTTGTTTCATTTAGTTGAGGGAATTCACATGCATTTCCTGGGGGATATTGTAGAGAATGAACATTTGTCCACGTATCTAGATATTTATTCCTTGTAAGTCTGTTCTCATTTCTGGGCAAATGTTCGTTATTGTGCCGTGCATATCATTTCGGATATAGGTTGTGATGCCTCTGCATATTTCTTTACATTTACATGCTAAGTTAGTGCATCCTGTGCTATGAGCATTTGATTTTTTTTGCTGATGTGGAGTGTTTCTTGGGTAAGAGCAACGTGGAACTGGTGTTCTTGGACCATCCTTTTGATTCCGGCTTTTCTTTCAGGTGTTATACAACACACATTTGCTTGAAATATGTTAAGTTATGATTGTTTCCACTCCTAGCTGTTGGTTTGTCTCATACCTTGTGGATTTTTGTTTCCCTTCGCTGACTTATCGCTCAAAGTCAGAGGGATGCACTAACGAAGGCGAGGAGCTTGTTGACCGGGGCGACGTCCGTGCAGGTATGATATTCTATATGTTCGTGGTGGCATTTCAAGTCTCTGCTTTGTTTTCAAGCCCTGAAGGAGGGGCACATAGAGTAAAGGTACACACTTGTCTAGATGGCGCTGGTGACTCTGGACGGTGGCATTGTTAATTTTATTCTCGAGGTTTTAGATAAGAACAATTGGAACCAGTTTATAAATCAGATAGGATACTTTGTTTGCATATTACAATACAAACCTTTAAATTGACCTTGTTAAGGTTTACGGCCCTGTAAGAAAGGAGGACAAATTTCAGCTGATGAATGAAATAGATCACATTTTAAATACCAACCAACCTGAAAACATATTGCTATGTGGTGACTTCAATACGGTCAGTGACAATCAGCTTGATATAATTTCAGGATAACCCCATGACGATTTGACAACAATTCTTTTTAGAGAGTGGCAAAACACGATTAATTTATGTGATGTCTGTCGTACCTTTCATGGGCAAGAGAAAGACTTTACGTGGTGCCGAGCTTCAACATTTATAGCTCGACGCCTAGATTTTTTTTTTCGGTAGTGAAGAGCTAATGTCCAAAGTTGTTGATGTTCAACACGAGCTCTTTTATGCCACAGACCACAAAGCTGTTAGTGTTGAATTAAAAACTAGTTTATTCACCAAAGGACCATCTTACTGGCAATTTAATGATAATCTCCTCAAAGATAATCAGTTTGTTTCCGAAATAAATAATTTAATTAATGAACAAACTAACTATAATAGCACTTTCAATCCCGTGCAAAAATGGGAACTTATTAAGTCAATGATAAGGTCTAAAGCTATGGAATTTGGTATGCATCGAAAACGCTTACATAAAGACAACACGGTAAAGCTAGAACAGAAAATCAACTATGTTAATATCCTGTTAGTAAAATATCCTGATAACCCGTACCTCAGCACTGAATTATTCAAGCTCAAACAGCAACTTGATCTGTTAGAGGCCGAAATTACAAAAGGGAGACAGAAAAGGTCTAAAGTAAAATGGATTGAGGAGGATGAGAAAAATTCAAAATATTTCTTAACATTAGAACGCTCCCGGGGGACTAACAATACAATAATTAATCGTCTAGAACCCAGAAAACAACTAGATACAATAACAGAAAACCCACATGAAATACTATCTGAGATACAAAACTATTATGAAGACTTGTATTTGACAGACTCCACCACTATTACTACTGTTGAAGAATTTGGCACCTTTATGATGGATGAGGATTATCCAAAATTGGATGATGAACTGAAGGACCTTTGCGAGAAGGCAGTGACAATATCAAACTTTGACTTAGCTGAATAAAAAGTCGTCCCCTGGGTGTGACGGACTGACAGCTTATTTCTTCTTGAAGTTCTGGGACAAGCTGAGAGAACCGTTATTCAAATGTTTTTCAATGTCAATTCAAAATAAAGAACTGTCCACCCCACAAAGGCGTGGTATAATAACTTTGATACACATAGGTGGAAATCAATGTAGAGATGATCTGAACAACTGGAGGCCCATTGCCTTAACACATACAGACTACACACTAATATCTATAGTATTATCAATCAAATTAGGAAATTGCATGTCAAAAATTATACATTCAAACCAAGCTGGGTTTATGAAAGGGAGGTCTCTCAGGGCACATGTCCGTGTTATAGATGATATCATTAACCTATCCAATACCCATCCTTTGGAAGGCATCCTTACATCACTGGACTACAGGAAAGCGTTTGATCCATTGGAAAAAGGGCCCATTATACAAAAGATGGCTGCTGACAGAGTGAAATGGCGCACCGGGGTCGACCTTATGTGTCCAAGACACCAGGAGGATGATTGATTGATTGATACATGCTTTTCAATTTTGGTCCTTACTTTACCAGTCTTATCAGCATGCTAATTGCAAACACTGGGAATTGTGTGTAGAATGGAGGCTGGATATTAAGATATTTCAAAACAATAAGAGGTGTACGTCAGGGTTGTTGTGTGAGCCCCCTCCTCTTTATACTAGTTGTAAGCTGTTAGCGATCAGAATCCGAAATACGTCACAAACTAGAAGGATCTCTTATAGAATGGATAGCCCTCAGACCAATTTTTCAAAGATTATCCAGTATGCGGACGTCATAACGTTGCTACTTAAAGGAAGTACAGACTGAAAGAAACACCTGCAATCGTGGATGCCTTTGCACGGCTGTCATGTCTGAATTTAATCAAAGCTAAGTGTAAATGCTTCTGGCTCGGTTGTGACAGAGGACGTCGTGATATTCCCGAAGGACTCACATTAATAAAGGATGGGGAATGCATTAAAATACTAGGAATTTACTTTAGCGCTTCTACGGAAGCATCCAAATTGGAAGAAAACTGGATTGAAAAATGGAATTAATGAAGAGTTACATCAAAATGCGGCAAAATCTATCGATATATGGAAAAATCATTATAGCAAAAACATTCCTTCTGTTATTATGGACCAACACCATATAAGCTCTCACTCTCCCAGAAGAACAAATGGGGATCATTGACAGACTGATATTTAATTTCTTATGGTAAAAGAAGCACTCTATGAGGAAGAGGAGTAGTAAGAGGAAGGGGAAGGAGATTGGGAGGGCGAAAGGGAAGGGGAAGGAGAAGAAGAATAAGAAGAAGGGAGAGGAGGAGGAGTAGGAGAAGGAAGAGGAGGAGGAGGAGGGGGATGAGGAGGAGAAGGAGTTGAAACAGTAAAGGAAATTAAAAAACAAAACCCTACCAAAACTGACCCCAAACAAATACGGTTCATATAGTAAAGGAAAATTTTTAAAACACATACACACACACACACACACACACACACACACACACACACAAACCCAAAACTAATACAGAACAAATACAGCTCAGATAGCAAGGGATATTAACCACCATCCCCCCACCCCCAACAAAACTGACCCAATACAAATACAGTCCAGATGGTTAAGGAAACCCTATCAAGACTGACCCAAAACAAACAGTCTAGATAGTAAAGGAACCAAAACTGACCCAAAACAAATGCAGTGGAAATAATAAAAGATTTTTCTTAAAGCAACCCCCCCCCCCCCCCAAAAAAAAAAAATGAAATCATAAATATAACATTTTGTTCTAAGAACTCTTGTGTGAGGTAAGTTTTGAGTTGTGTTTTGAAATAGCTTATTGATACTGTGAAAAAAGATGTGGAGTCCGCCATGTAGAGCTTTCCCTTGTGTAGAGATGCCTTACTAACTGACTTAAATCCTTGGCGATGACATGTCTTCCGACGCTTCCGCCTGGGAGGATCTGTTCAAGGTCCAGATTAACTGTTTTCAAGGTTTCCTGTTTTGAGCAAGCTGGCGTTAATGTTAGAGGTCTGAGAGGCTGTTTAATTTACTAGACCATAAGGCTTCTAACAAATTTTTAAGGTCTTGTCTGAGTGTAGGTACGATTAATGTTTTAGGAATGTCTTCCCTTACGTTTTCTTGCTTTTGGTTTGAAGTATCTTATCATTGCTTTCTCATCTGTAGGGATATGGATTATAAAATCTGATCTTTATCTTTATCTTCACATGTACCTGTAGAGCTGTGTAGGCAGCTAGACATATTATCTTCTCATCCTCCTTGTCCCTGCTGGTGCTGACACAGTTTACAGTTTTCTGAAGATACGATGCAACTGTAGATAAAAGAGTAAAGGTTGAAACAAATCTAAAGGAATTTTATTGACAAGTATTTAAATCAAATTGATTAAAAAAACCAAAAACCCCCCCCCAAAAACAACAAAAACCCTATCCATTCACATACAATTAAAATTGCTAGTATAAGTTACAATGAAATATACATAATTTATTTATAATCATAACATCACAGATAAAAGCACAATAAAAACATAAAATCAACAACAGCAATAACAATAACAACAAGAATTAAAATAACAACAACGATTAACGTAATAACAACAACAATAAAAAAAAACAATTACAAAAAAAAAACACAATTAAAATAATAACAACAACAATTAACAAAAAAAACAATTAAAATAATAACAACAATTAAAATATTAACAATAACAAATTAAAAGAATAACAACGACAATTAACACAGTAACAACAACAAATTAAAACAGGAAAAGCAACAACAAACACACAAACAAACACAATTAAAAAAAACAAAAACTAAACAAAACAAGAACAATAACACCGACCTTTGTCAACATTTCCCAGGGCAACAGCAATCTTGAAAGCGATAAAATAAGTATATGCACAGTCAGAATTGCATCTTTCAGACACTTCTATTGCCGTCATTGCCTACAGAAAGAGATATGATGAATTTTCTGAAGATAAGGGTTACATAACAAAGACACCTGTTAATCATAACAGACTAGTAGGCTTTGTTCTTCGAAGTGCAAAGCTCAAAAACTTATTTGAATGAGATTACAGCTGTAAATGTAAATATATACAGAACTAAAATTATAAATGTACAAGTAAAAAAACACTTAGGGTAAGAACATAGTAAAAGCATTTTTTTCGCATACGCGCAGATCTGAAAAAGCAAAAGAAGAATTTCTGTATACATTTCCTTTTGCAGCACAGAACAAAAACTTTGCAGTGCATACAAAAAGTTACAAAAGCTTTTGTATGCCAAGCTTTTTGGCAGTCTGTGAACTGTTTTCACCTGCAATGGGGTTAAGTTCAGGTGTAGATGCCTTGGAAACCGGATGTGTGACGTAACTGGGCATAGCTTGACCTTACTTTCCAAGGCCAATTTCTTCATGGGGGTTGACCATGCTCAAAATCTGATGTCATTTTTAAATCCAGGGACCAAAATTATAGGCAAGATTTGAGAAAAAATGGATTATTTCAACTGTTAAAGAATATAAGGAAAAATTAATTTAAAACGAAGCACGTGTCAGTCATTAAGTAGCGCAGACAATGCACAGAAAAGTTTTTGTTATGAAAGCCCTACCTGAAAGGATAGGCAGATAAGAGGTGGGTGGGGCGCATCACTCAGATCTGTGCGTATCCAAAAAAACGCTTTTGCTGTGTTCTTACCCTTAGCTTTGGTCCAAAACAGGCATCAACATGGCATATGTGCAACACCGCTTCTCAATGATCATGATGATGATCAAAACTCATCGCATTTTCTATCTCACATGAATCAGAATCTGGCTTCTGATAGCTTTACTTGTACGGAGTGGGTGTTGTTGTATGCCCAAAGCGGTATCGCATCTTTCTACATGTCAAGCCAAGCAACCTTCGTTCTGGTGAGAATTTGGATGGGTGACATGGCACATAATGACAAGTCATTGACATCCTTTATAGATAAGGCATTTTATTCAGTTTAAATCACTTTACTCAGGTATGCAGGGGCCTCTGGTTGTAAGGCAGCAAAACATCCTTACAGACCTCTAGCATGATGTGCCTAACAGGCTGCTTTACACACAGCGCACCAAGGAGTTGAGAAGGTGCTAGAAGACTATAGCCAGCCAAGGAGGTAAATGGAATACTGATAATGGAAATATTAACTTTATCTTTCCTATTCCAGAAGGCCACTAAGTTAGGAATAATTTTAATCCTTAAAGATCACTTCCTCTTTTAGTTTTAAGCATACTGTATTATCTCCCTCAGTCTCACTTATGGTTAATTGGGTTGCTGTAATGGATTCATCATCAAACCCCCATCACCCTTTACTTTTCTTGCTTTTAGCCATTCTCAAGACTCTTCTTCTTATTCCTCTTCCATCAAAGCCAAAACATCAATATGAAGATGATATGGCCTGTGTCTTACAAATCATTCACATCTGCATACATATAGATAAGATAAGATAATCTTTATTCGTCCTTTTAAAAAGGAAATTTATTTATCACATCTTTTGATCCGGTCGTGATCAAGCCGTCCTCCTTCTATGTGAAGAGGGATGCACATGGGATGGGTTCTGATATAACCGTAAGCTCGGTTCTCGAGTTGGTTGAAAGGGGCCCGGTGTCTCCTGCACGGCCGTA
>JAOWAZ010253221.1:0-11969 GCA_028565935.1 Goniobranchus fidelis
GAAGAAGAAGAAGAAGAAGAAGAAGAAGAAGAAGAAGAAGAAGAAGAAGAAGAAGAAGAAGAAGAAGATGAAGAAGAGGGGAGGAGGAGGAGAAGAAAAAGAATCTGGAGTGGGTAGAGGGAAAGGTAAACTAAACTAAAAACAAAACAAAAAAACAAACATTCCAAAGAAAAATCTGTACAGATTAAAGTTTGGCAAGTTTTAACATTCAACTCGATCTACTTACTTTATCAGAAATTTATAGTTTACTTCAATTCCAAGCCAATCAAATAGAACTGCCGGCTGGTACGATGTAGTGGAATACTATCTTCAAAACATCAATCATTTACACGTAAGAGTCTTATTTCTTGATCTTCCATCAAAGAATAAAATAAATAAGTCTCAATCTCAAACGTTTGGAAATACGTATTGATTCAAAACGATATCATAAAATGTGTAGGCCTTAAATAAGCCCAACTCCTTTGTTACCGGGTAGTTCACGAAAAACTAAGCGTGTGTCACTTTCAAACAAGTTGGAAGTTGACAGCTGATTAGTAAGTCTCGGTTTCGTTGCCCCCACCGATCTAAAGTAGAAGCGCATGCAATTGTAGCTTTTTATACAACTGAGGCGGATACCATTAGGCCAACAAGTTCCTGCTGCAGGTTTGCAACCCTTAAACTTATTATTACACCAATTAAACAAGAATAATTTTAGAAATAATATGGGTCTATTTATATGTATAATCCGTTATCTTTATGAATCGTTAACATACGTTATCTGAATTACGATCTACATTAGATAAAGATGGCTCAGTAATATGTACCTCTAGAAATCTAATAAATGATAGAAGATCTGGTACATTAGTAACTAAACTGAACACACACACACACACACACACACACACACACACACACACACGAAATCAGGGTTCGAAGAAACAGAACAAATAAATAATGATACCAGATCATATGATATATTCCTACCTGTGACTGCTGGACTATCAAACCAAGTTTATCCGGGTTCTTATAAATAAGAATGTAAATACGGGCAAAAATAAAGCTTCCCCTTTCCTAGATTCTATCGATAAGTGACAAAGGCAAGATCACAACAAATTAATATCTCGCTTGGCCGAAAGGAAAACGAAGGCATCTGATTGGCGAAGAAGTTTTTTAAGCGCACACGAGCAAGCATAACAAACAGTGAATGAATTGCGCACTGACCTGAATGAACCTGACCTCTCTATAACTGACACTCCAAACGGAAGTCGGCCAAAACCGCAATGAAACGGGAATACGACTTTCACCGAAGCGTGTTAGTGGAGTAGAAATCAGAATCCAATGATTTTGTTCATGAGGTTTCTTATGCTAGAATTATCAGAGTAAAACGCAAAGAAGCCTTGCTTCAATCAAGTATGAATTGAAACTTACCAACCTGATCCTTAAAAATGAAAGATTGATTGGTACCCTTCCATCACACCCCGTGAGATCGACCTACACACCAAACAAATTCCAGCTGCGAACCGAGCTACCACCCGACACGCGTAGTAAATGTTAGCGGGCTAGCGATTTCATTGGCTAAATGTAGAGCCAATCCGGAGCAAACAACATGGAAGGTACATACAGGTGGAGTTATTGATACAATGACAAGTTTTGATTTTTACTTACTTCAAATAAAAAAGCGCTGCAGTGCCAAAGCTTGTAAGAATTTTTCGAGTAAAATTCAAAAGTCCCTCTGCTCCCTTACCTTGAAACTCACACAGTTATCAACTTAGCATAGACATTTCTTTGTGTCCCTTTTTTTTGTCTAATAATATACTCCAACAAAGAAACAAAAAAAACCCAACAACAACAACAACAAGAAAAAACCCAAAATACAAAGCAAGCACCTTCTACACAAATTTATTTTAAGGTCCTGAAGGGCACTGTCATGTTCGAGCTTTCAGGGGTTTCTATAATGGAATGCATGAAAGATATCAGTTACATATTGTCAATTTACTAAACGTTGCTTTTGAGGACCTATTAAAGTTTTTTTGCATAAAGGGGAACCTCTATAAAGTTGTAGGTACCGGTAGACATTTTAATTGAAGCACTGTTTGTTTTAACAAAGGAGGAGACTGATAAGATAGATATCACAAGGGTCACTAGTCATAGGCACAAGAATATTGATGCTGAAATTAAATGTCCTCAGTGTTGTAAATTTTTTTGTGAGTGGTACTATTCCAAGGGTAAATAAACAATGCAGATGCAATTCAAAGTTTCAAGAAGTTTAATGATAAGATACCTTCAACTGCACAAATATGTTCTAAACAATGCACTACTGTTAAAACAGTACCTTACCCCACAACTTAGTTTCAAGCCAGCCTAGCCTTCTCAGCCCTTTGTGGTGGGCCATCAATCACCTGTCAGTTCCAAGTCAAGCGTGTGACAGCTTGGCTGGCCTGCCCTCTGCTTGAAACGGAAGTTATTCTCAAATTTCACTTACTTTGCACCACTGTATCTTCTTACTGTATTAAACTTTAAAAAAAAAATGTAAAGCTAATCCCGTACCCATGACTGAGTATAGGGCAATTAGGGGTAATTAACCCTAATTACACTAGGCAACGGCATAATGTGGTAGTTTTCTATTGCTTTCCACGCCGACTTTACTTTCACCAAGTCTAGAAAGACCTAGCTATCCATTTATACTGCTGGGTGAACAGGGCCCCTGAAAAAAATCCACTGCCTGGCTCGTATTAAACTAGAATATTCATTCAAGGACCATTTAAAGATCTGTCTTTTCCTTACAAGTTGATGTAAAAATGTTTACTTCTCACTGCAGTATTAGTCTTTTTATCTTGTATCTTCAGGTATGTTTCAAGCTCAATGAAAGTCATTTCTAACCAATTATAACAAATCCTGTTAAATTACTCATGATTTCCGCAATCAAAGTTATGGAAAATTCTGTGAAAAGTCGGGAATTTTTTATCTCTGTCTGGAAAGGTAGGGTAAAAGGTCATGAATCCTTTTGTACTTACTTGAAAAGTCGCTTATTTTATTTGATCCCGCCCTGCCTACTTTTTTCGTCCCTGTAGGTCTAGCCTGGTTGTGTCTAGACAGAAGCGAAAATGTCAGCTGGGCTGTGCCAAGGTTAGGCCTAGCGTGTCGGGAATCTACCCTAGCTATTCAATTCTGTATTAATTGTCCCTTGCGCGCATGCTCAGTGATATGTTGCTATGTTTCTTTTATTTCCGCCCAGTTCTTTTCTTACCATGCGTGTTACCAGAGATTGTGATAGAATCTAGGTTTACTACTATTAGCCTATCGGCTTAGATCTAGGTGGATTTCTTGTCAATTTGAATATTATTAATATACTGGAGTAGGAGTTGTCATTTTAGGTAGGTTTCATGTCAGTGTAATTTAACAATATACAGTAGTGAGAGGTAGAAGTAGAATAGATCAGTAAAATCTTATCTCTACGATCAGACCTATCAAAAACCTTTTGAATCTCTCAATAAATCTTTTACCCAGCATCAACTTGATATCCATGTGAGATTTTGGTGTGTTGGAGAGGTTCAGTCACGTTATGAGGAAAGCAAGACGTTAGGTCACTCGACTTCTGATTGGAAGCACTTAACACAGCCTAGGAATCTGTAAACTTCAATCGTCTAGTCCACTTGTTCATGGATGGGCCCAATGTAAATTGGGCAGTACAGTGGTCTCCGCTTAGCATCCACCAGCCTGACATCCACATTCGCCTACATCCACATTTCTACAGGATACATTTTTTTTCCTGTAAAAATTACCCTTCTGACATCCACATTATCCACATTTCTTCGCTTAATATCCACATTTTGAAAGAAGGTTGGATTACATTTTTCCTGCTGAATGATTAAAAAATCAATAGCCTCTAGGCCTACATTTCTGACGTGCCGAAACAGTTGAATACATAACACCAGTCTCGTTGTCTGTTAAAAAGAAAATGGTTATCACCATTTCACCCCTCAAAGCATTCATTCAGACAACAGCTAAGCGATGACACCAGTCAAGACCATCTCTTCCCCACCCTCTGTCATATTCCATGACCAAGTACCTACAATTCCTTGACCCAAAGCCACATGATCAATAAATCAAAGACGGCTGCAAAACACCTGAAATTGCTGTAATTCTGACCAACCACTTTCCCCTAATTGAAGTTGAAGATGTGCTTGAGGAGTATGATAAGTTGCTGACCAGCCTTAATACAATTTACAAATGACACATTTCTGAACTTTAATCCAAACACTGATAGAGTTGACTGCTTGCTTTACAATGAAATTGTCAGCAATTCCAAACATGTCAAGCTGTGGGCATTTGTGGAAAAGAGCATGGTGGTTTCCCATGGCCAAGCCACAGCTGAGAGAGGATGGTGTTAGAGGCCAACATGGGTGAGAAGACATTGATGGAAGGTGCACAATAAAGAATTACATCAGACACATAGAGAAATTCAGCACAACAGATGAATTATCAAAATCTTGCTCATTGGCTCACAGAAGATAAAAGGTCTATTAAGAAGAAAAGAGGGGAGGAGGGGGGCGGGGTTAAGATATCAAAACACCCTGTACAGAGTCAATACAGCCCTTTCCAAATAGTCTATTCCCCCTTTCATTCTTTGGTGACATCCCACAACTCAGTCCTGGATAGCACATCCTATATAATAAGGGTAACAGAGATCAAAGAAAGTAAATGATGAAAGCTTTCTGTCTTTCATTTATTTAATCTTACAGGTCAGACATGATCCCCTGTTTACACTTGAGAGAATCTTTTTAAATTCAAAAGTTAAGCTGAATTGATTTACAACCTTCCCCAAAACCCAAAGCTTTCAAAATGATAAATACGAAGCTTAAGTCATTTGAAGCAGAATTTGCAAATAAAATAAATTTTTCCTTAGATTTCCTGCTTAACATCAGTGGACGGGTTTTTTCTTTCCCAAGTCTGAGGTGATTTAAAAATTACCTTCATATATATTACCTGCATGTTATGAACTGAATTTGATAATTTTTCATTTTTCAGATAACAGCACAGATAATCAAAAGGAATGGGAAAAGAACAAGTCTATATTTAGGTAATTCTTTCTTTTCATGGATTAAATACATGACTATTGCATGGCTGAAAATGGTGCATTGTAATCCTTTTTTATTCTTTTTTTGGATGAGGTATTAGAAAGCTTGTTAATGCTATTGCATCAGTATTATTTTTACAATTTTTTCCTCATTTTGTTCATCCATTAGCTTGCCCTATCGCATGATCTTTGCTGTTGCAACAGAAGACTCAGTACTTTTATATGACACACAACAGAAGATGCCTGTTGGTCTGATGAAAAATATTCACTATCATCAGATCAGTGACTTATCTTGGTGAGTTGAAACTTTCCTTGAAATTTACATGTTTTCCTATCATATTTCAAGTTTCTCAATTGTTTTACATTATCAATCATGGCTTGTAATATGAGATAATATGATACTTATGTCATATCTGTTTGGGAAATAAGATTAAATGATCTGTTTGAAAATCAATCATAAGTGAATTCATAAGTAAATGTAGATGAGGGGTTCAGAACATTCCAATAAAATCTGCAGTAAATCAATTGTACAACGGTGCATTGTACTGGTGAAAAGTTAAATTACATGGGGGTTTGTCAGGGTTGATTTGTATGCTTCTTAAATCTTAATTCAGTTCACTAAATTAATCTTTATTTTAAAAATCATTTTAAAAAGATGAACAGCTTTGGTCACATAAAAGGTCATTTTATGATTTCGTCTATACACAGGCAGACTTGGTTGACTGAGTTTTACTCTCAATGTGTAGCCATGATATATTAAATAGATCTATGTATATTCTTTATAATGTCAGCAACGGACTAGATATGATAATTTATGATCTGTGGTTGTGAAGCATGGAACCTGTAAAAGCAGAATGAGAACAGATTAAAAGCGACGGAAATGTTGCTGCATCGTTGAATGCTCAGAATCAACTGGACAAATAAAAGAACAAATGAAAATGTCTATAAATAACTTGGCACAGCATCATTTATCATAAAATAAATTAAAAAAGAAAACTTGAGCTGTGTTGGACAACTATGCACAGCAAAACAGATCTGATGTCTACAGTGTTCTTAGGCAAAATTGAAAGCAGAAGAAAGAGAGGACGACCATTTGTGACGTATTTTTCTAACCTATCAAACACCACAGAGATTACATCAAACTTACATGAGTTAATTGAAAAGAGCAGGAACACAGATGAAGGAAGAAAGTCGACAACAGTTCTGCAGCGACCATCGACTTCTGGTGGTGCTGACAAGGCACTAGGTACTACATATGATAAATAGCATTAAGAACCATTTGATGCAAAGAAAATAAACAGTAAAAGTAGAAAACAATTTAATCTTAGTTCTTTTGTTTCTTGTAATAAAGGACCAGAGATGGAAAAGCGCTCATCATATCTTCCACTGATGGATTTTGTACCATTGCCACATTTGAAGAGGGTGAATTAGGTGACATCTATTTAGAGGGACAGGAATTGAAAGATGAGAAAATGGCCACCTCTCCTAGCACTTCAAAGGTAGGGTTTTTCCCTCTTATTTTGCATGTACCTAGACCTTTAACTTTTTGATAACCACGCTTATTTTGTCATGCCACACTTCTAATTGTTATTTCACTCTATGACTATACAAAGCACAATTCAGAAAGATCTTCGGTATATGATACTTGTTAGAAATACCAACTGATCCCTTCACCCAAAATGCAATGAAAGACCTTCATCCTCTCAAACACTTGAACATAAATGGCAACTTTTCAGACATATACTGTAGAACTCGGAAATAACGAGTTTGATGGGTCCAACTGTAATTACTTGCTATTTCTGAGTTCTTGCTATTCTTGAGCAACCTAAGATATAGTCATGAAAGGTCACTCATTGGCTTGAAGAAAAAGTTTGAATATTATTGGCCTTAATTGCATAAGAAACAATGAATTGGTTGAGCTAGAATATCGATAATGTGCACTGGGCGAAGACTAATAGTCAAAAGGAAGGAAATGAGGTAAAGAAAGAGCAGTCTGCTCACCATCAAGGGAAACGACTCCGTAAACAAACGTGCATTGTTTTATTCTATACTGGACTCCAATAGTGGTGCTGGTCAGAATAGGACTGTAGTCGTACTTGGCACTGGGAAGTAGATACAGTGCATATGACTATAGTTGGGGATGACAATGTAAGGGTTAACCCTGCACATTAAGGTTACCTCAACTAATGATGACCAATGTTCTATTTCACCTATTTATTTTCCTTATACAGTACTAGTGCTCTAAATCACGCCCTCTATTGACACGGTCCGCTTACCTGCATGGTTTATCCAGCTGACAGAATTTTTTCTATATAAATTTGCCCTCTAACAACACGCCCAGTCCGGATAACAACACGATTTTGAAGAGAAACTTTACTTTCTAAATAGAAAAAATAATTATTTGCTCATTGGTCTCGCACTATATGCGTATATCTCATTACATTTTGTTTTCAGGCTAAGCTTTTAGTAGGTGTTGATAGAGATGTACATATACCTTCCAGATGGAAAGGTGTCATTCTGCACATGTGGACAAAGCAAACATTGTCATTGTTCAGCTGAGTAGGCTGTTAACAAAAGGCATCCTCTACCGGCCATGCACATGCCAGACGGAAGGGTGCCTTTGCCTTGCTTTCTGCCCACGTGGACAAAGCAAAAAATGGCAATGTCCTGCTGGGTACGCTGTCATCAAAACACATGGCTCTCCTCACCAGATAGCAAGGCGTATGGTGCATAAGTGTGGCGACAGGGAAGACAATGAGTGATCACTAGCATGTGTTCTAAGTTGTTCATCGCTTCATGAATGTTACCCTCCTACTGATTCAATAAAATCAGTGACGCACATCTCACCAATGTGGTGACAGTGAATTAGGAGACTTTCCTTGATTGGTTCTGTTTGGTCAGTTTTGAGTGACTAGGCTTTGGTTCCACCCTCACACCCATATATACAGAATGTGTCCCTTGGAGTCCGTCTACCAGCAACATCCGTCTAACAGCACAATAGTTCAATCTCCTCAGCGGCGTGTTCTTAGAGCACTACTACTGTACTAAAAAAAATACTTTCAATGTATCCATAAGGTGCTTTAGTGCAACCCAACACAATCAGGTGCATTCATTTTCCTGACACAAGCTGCCCCTATTCATTTTCCATATATTTTCAATGTACCATAGGGTGATTCAGTCCAACACCATCACGGTCATTTTCCTGACACAAGCATCCACTTTCACATATCTTGCTTATTCTAAAATGTTCCTGTTTCATTCAAGTATGTTATAAAGCTGGCCATTATCCATCCCTCATAAGATGCATTCTGTGCACAATGAGTGGACCTTTTGAAATTGTAAAAGGAGAGCAGGGTAATCTTTGATCAAGACTTGTCAGGCTTGACTCTCTCAAGTTTTCTTAATGAGGGTGAAGCTTACCGCTACGTTACAGATTAAAATGTGTCAAGACTTGGTTGACAATGAGCTACACCCATTCACTTCTACAGCCCAACCCATTTTACCAGTCTGAAATACATGTACTACTTAGCCAAAAGACATAAGTGTACAAACATGATTTTCTCTTTAAAAAAAAAATAATAATAATAATTACAAATTCAGTTTTCTACTTAAAATCTTAAAACTGGTCTTTAAAAAAAAAAAAAGACTCATAAATTAGTTATTTGATGTACCAGTGTCTTGTAAAGATAAGTTCTGAAACAATTGAAACGCAATAATTGATGATTTTCAATCCATATGTCGCCTGCACTACAGTCATAAGACAGCTATTTTGAAAGTGGTAATCAATCTTCTCACTCCTACTGATGAGTGAAATATTTCACTTCTCTGTTTCCATGATCTCTCTGCAGCCTTTGAGGCTCTTGACCACAAAATGCTCCTTGAATGTCATTGAGAAAACCAAAGGGGACAACAACCAAGATTTTAGCAGAATCAGACAAAAATTTCCAACTATTACACTGTGTAATATCGGTGATATGATAGGATCCAAACCAAGAAAACAAAAATGCTAAGGGGATAGGTGGACCCCGGGCCTACTCCTAGTAATCCAAATTTCTCTCTAAACCATGTTTTTCAACTCTCTTTTTACTATAAACTGTAATTTGTTTTATTCTTTCATAAATGCCCTCACATACTTATTTGATGGAATGTCGAGTAAAAGTACTGAACAACGGTAGACTTCTACCTCTTAGTCCCAGGCAGTGAAAGTGATAGTAGAGTACCAAAGTAAAATAATATTTAGAGTAGTGTCCCTTGACACCTCACTTTCCAGTGTCTATTGCTTCATTCACAGGTGTATTATAGCTGATTTAAGAGGAATAGTCACCAGTAGACGATAGAGGCCGTTGTAGTAGGGAATTAATTGATGGTGGGCATTATGGTAGTGTATGGATTAAAAAAAAAGCTAGGCAGAGTTTACTTTTGGCTCTTGTTACCAGATGGTGAAGCATAACTCCTCTTACAAGCTTTCCAGAGGCCATAATCAGACTGGTCATCTTGAGAACTCAAGCAGTTTGTCGATCTTCTTTTTAAATGGACATAATGTTTAACTTGAATCTCATAAGACTCGTAGGTTTTTTTTAATCCTTCAAGTGACCATTTTTCATACCCTCCACATTGTGAGCACTGGTCCATTATAATAACTTTTCTTTGTGAGCTTGAGTTACCATCAAGCCTGGCTGTATAAAATAACACATCTAGATTTAGGCTTAGTCTCATGTTTTGGTCACGCCCCATGTTAGATTTTTCTTGTTCCCAAGCACAAGAAAAAATAGCAATTTCTTTTTTATTAGGCTTTACTCTTGTATACCCATAACATTGCACTGTACCAGGGGAGAAGTGAATCACAATATTTCCAAATTGGTTATCTTTTTGACCTTGCTCTCAACAAGGAATTTTTATTGACTTAAGGGCTTAAAATGGATTTGGATTGATTGTACTATTCCATCTTATCCTTTGTTCTGTTTATTTTGTCCACAGGTTTGTTCAAAGGAGCAATTAGATGAGTCTCACGAAGAATCTTCATTAAAGGAGCAGACATCAGAAATCCCATTTTCAAGATACTCAGAGGACAGCAAAGGGGAAACTATAAATATGAAATTAAACATAAGGCGAGTAAGCAAATCACCCAGAGCCACAAATAGTCAGGACACAGAGAGTCAGTCCAATGAAAAAGGAAATGTGCAAACAGGTTGCAAACCTGGATCAAAAGTTGCGAATGTATCAGAAAATTCAGCTGACGAGAAAAAGAAAACCACTGGAATAAACACAAAACTGAACATTAGACGTGTCGGGAAGGATGGAAGTACCAAAAACATTTCCAGCGATGTAGGTAAAGAAACAGAACAGAAGGAGAGCAGCTCGCCAAGCTCTAAGGAAGAAAAGAAAGATGTGGACATAGAAAATTCTGCTGATGAGAAAAGGAAAGCTTCAGGAATAAACACAGTACTGAACATTAGACGTGTTGGAAAAGATGGAAGTACCAAAATCATTTCCAGTGATAGGGGGAAAGAAACGAGACAAAATGAGAGCGTCTCATCAAGTTCTAAGGAAGAACAGAAAAACGAAAAAATCAATACTGTATTGAATATTCGCCATGTTGGGAAAAGCAGAGATTCACAAATGCATGAATTGTCAAGTGAAGATCAGAAAATGAAGGTCCAGTCTAAAGATTGTGAAGGAACAAAACCGTCAGATGATGTTGAAAAAAAAGGTTTGATAGAAAATATGGAAAAAGTGGAGGCATCTGACAAAGGAAAGTCTTCCTTGTTGGAGAAAGTAGACCAAATTCACATTGAAGATGTAGACATGACAGAAGAGGTACAGGGAAATCAAACTGAAAATGCTGAAAAGAAATCAGCCACTCAGTCAGAGGAAGAACCAAAACAAATTGAAGATGTCGTCATGGTAGAGGAGGGTTGAGATAGTTGAAGTTTAAGAAGTTGTAAACAGCTTGTATAGTTTCAGTGACTAAAATTGACTAAAGGGAGATTAAAAAGAAAAAGAAAAAGGTGTCCTTTCATTGACAAATAAAACAGTAGTATAGGAATAGGAATGATTCATGCAATTTCATAAAGTAGATGGATTTTTGTTTTGTTTGTTGACATTAAGATTGGATATGTAATCAAGATTCGTTAGGAATACTGAAACCATGACTCCTCTAGTACACTTTTATAAATTCCTTTAACTCCTTTTGTAATGCATGTACCCAGTAGACCTTTGGGACAATGCAATGTGCAATTGTTTAAAAAACCTTTTCTTTGGCACTGATCACTATTTCAGTTATCATTACCAAGTATGAGAGGATCGATCTTATTGCGTTACCTTGTAGGTTTCATTTTCTCTCTCTCTTTTAAGTGTAGCTTTCATTCATACACTTAATACTTAAAGGGGAGTGTAATGCAGGGGAGAGAGTTGTGTGTTGTCATTTCAAACCATTTGTCTGTCCTTCACTTGCTCATTGTCCTGCATTTTTTCATTCTCCCACTTTTCTACCCAGCACTCAGCATTCAATTTTTTTATAATACTGATCAAACTATACTAATACTGTGGGGTTGCAGTGAATGAATACGGTTGATCCCTTGTTTACTACACAATCCTAAAAAAATGCCTTGGATTTAAACAAGTACATTCACACCTACAAATCTACCTCTGTGCATAAGAATGCTCACTCCAATCTTCAGCACACTAAATTCATGGCAAGTCGCAAATAGAGAAGTGTAAGTGTAAGCGAAGCTAGTTATCAGATCTGCCAACCTTTTGGCTAACCCAAATAGGGACACTCTTACCGAAAGACAGTCATAACTACGTATGGTACCGATTCAATGAAATATGGAGTTTTTGTGAAAATAAACCATTTAAAATCTAAAATCTAATTATAAGTTATTCTACGTATTATATTTTATATATATATAGC
>JAOWAZ010255443.1:0-20063 GCA_028565935.1 Goniobranchus fidelis
AACACGAATGTAGGTTCATCACTATGTGTATGTATCAATTCCACATTCAACACGAATGTAGGTTCATCACTATGTGTATGTATCAATTCCACATTCAACACGAATGTAGGTTCATCACTATGTGTTGATCAATTCCACATTCAACACGAATGTAGGTTCATGTACTAGTTCGGACAATTTCACAAGTTCACCTCATGCATGATCCTGGATCTGACATGATTGTAGATTCGTTATCAATATACAGCTATGGGTATATAGTCTCGATACGCTCTAGTCGGTCATTTCCCATCATCATTCGTGTGTGTACGCGTCCTTAGACACCTGTCTACTTCACCGTTCGTACAATGGCTGATCTATCTGAGTCAACCGACTTACAGTCGCATTCAACTGTCCTCGTTGAAGACACCCCTCCGTCATCCCAAGCTACAGTCATACTTGATGACGCCACGACCCCACCAGCTGTCGATGTTATACCAGAGAGTCCATGTGGAGAGGACGACTTGGTTGACCAGTCAGACAATGATGAGTCTATCTTAAAGGCTGATCCTAGCCCTTACGATGTTGACACCGATGTAGACGACGAGACACCTGATCACGATCTGGCAGACGATATAGCCATACCAATCCGACCAAGACGCCCGTCGCAGCTGAACCTGAATACCTTACGAGCTGACTTCTCTTTTGAAGAGGACTGTCCAAGTGTTCACCCTGAGACACCCGGAGGAACCCCCAAGACGATACAATGGCCGTCCGAGACACCCTGTGAGCCTGACAAAGGAGGTGAAGCGATCTCACAGACTTGTATAGATATTTCTGCTGAGACCCCAAAGACAATGGTGTGCCTACCTGAACCTATCTGCGCACCTATGAGACCTCTCAATATAAACAAGAGAAAACGACCACACCTGGTTCGGAGACGCCTCGACTTTTCAAACGTATCTGAAGCCGGCGAGAGTTCTGATGAATCAGCGCAGAAAGAACCAAGGATTAGAGAGCCAGTGAAGAAGTTCACACCCCCACAGGATGATGTTTCTTGTTTAGACATGGATTTCACGAAGGTGATCAATGACACGTCAAGACCTATGGTTGACAGAATCATGGCAATCACTTTTATGGCAATTCAGGACATGGCCAGAGTGAACCCTAGTAACCTCAGCAGACAGCTGGCAAGAATTCACGACAACAGAAGTTTTGTAGAGATCATCTACAACTGCTCAAGAGAAGGCGTGGGTCAAGACGAAGGGATCAACCCGCTGTTTTGGACAGCAATAAAAAAGCTCTGTATAGGTGCAGCCAAGTCCATCAATTTTTTTGCAGCTAGAAAGTACATCACAAAGGAGGCTATCTGCCCTGTTCAGTACGGCGGAATGAAGGCCAAAGAGTCTGACTTCACCATCCCACAGGACATGCAAGAAGTCGGTGATCAAGGTGAGACGAAGGTGGGAAAAATGCTGACCAGTCTTGGCATCAACTGGTTAATACCTGGAAAAGTGTGCTTGTTGACCTGTCCTATCATATCTACCACACCAGACTACATCTTACTGGGCAGTGATCCTCACACATCAAGCAAATTTCCAATTAACTTTCATTACAATGTCCTGGGTATTGGCGAGTGTAAGACATCCAGGATCAGGGCAGATATAGATCCTATATGGACCAACCCAGATACCACACTGAAAGACTTATTTTTTGACACCAAGTACAAGTCGGCTATGGTGAGGAATATCTTCACCACACCGTCTTCTCGCAAGACACTGAAACCCGAATGGATCCCCAGATGGATGTTTGAGAAGATCTTGGCATCTATCAAGAATAGCGCCAAATGGGTTCTCAGATACTATCAGGATGATGAGATGGTCACCAGAGACATGGATATGTCATTGGCTGACAACCAACTCATGTTGAAGATGTTCACGAGTGAGATTGGCCGACAGGTGCTGATGGAGATGATAACCGTTGTAGACTATGTTGACAAAGAGTATATGGAGGCTCACCTGTACTTTCCGTCAGTTATTGATGACAACCTCGATCTGAAGGAACAGAAGTATATTCACAGAGCCGCTCAGAGAAAGGAGAGCAAGGGGATGTACTTCCCAGACGGCTTCTTTACAAGCGACAGCTCAGACTGCTGGGACGACCGAGTTAGAGATGCTCTTGACCTGGACACACTCTCCGATGACGAGGAGCCCATCAGGAGCGAGTACAGACTGGCGTATTTGGCCGAGTGTACTTTGAGAATACCAGTCGGCGTCTTACACGCCCTGAAGGATGATGTGATTGTCCCCAAGGTGGTCGACACCGTCCGTGAGATTGCAGAGAAACACTACCTGATGCCTCCTGTCAATGACAATGACATGGACTGAGCCTACAACACGCATATGGTTCCTATGATTTTATTATGAATAAATTTTTGATTACAATGGTATACCGTGTCAATGTTTGTCATGATGGTCTGGTCAGCCCGGCTTTAGACGTCCCTGGTCATACGAGTCGACCTTGGTGTGTCTGTATACCAGGAAAAATAACTTTAGGGTCATTGACAGCCCCCCGATGACTATTAGGAGTATGGTCAAGACTGGCGTCGGGTTAGTGTTATCAAGAATGGCGATCAGAATTAAGATGTATGACAAGTACGGTGCCATGAATGTCATGTCCACCACAGCCCAGATTCCAAACAACAAATATAATCTGAGAGATGAGTGTAACCGTGTCCGTGCACCAGCAGTATACCGGTGCAATAGAGTGATGCAGACAGAAACCAGACGGCTTGGACGAACATCGCCTCCAGTATTACAAGTCTGGTTATCCACACGTCTCTTCCCCTGTCCTCGTCCTCTAGCTCCTCGGTTGCATTCTCCAGACTGATCCCTGTGACTGTTATAACCCCAACCTGCATGGCCAATGCAAACCAGATTATCATGGTGGATAGCTGCATGTTGTCCTCGGTAAAGACCCACATCCAAAGAAAATTGTGTACGGTGATGACTGTTGCCGCAAACAGGGTCGAGTGTGGGATGAACTGTGGGTCCTCGTAGGCCGGGTACCCCTGCGATCCACCAGATCTAAAGATGTTGGAGATTAGGTATACAAGGCCGACAACCTGCAGCACGTACACAATTGGGAGCAGGGCAATTATTCAGTCACTGGGCGTTATGTCCAGTTTGTACTTGTTGACGATGGTGTTGAACTCGTTGTCAAACAGCGTGTCATCCGGCTTCAGAGCGAGGCAACTGAAGACAAACTGGACGATGACGGCCGCGGCCAGAAGGTATGTCAGCCCTGGGTACAGATACATGATGACGTAATGTAAGACCAGCGCATGCGCAACGCAGAGGCGCGATCACGTGATACACCGTGCACTTAATATAAGGCGTGATATTCACAGCTCATCCACTTATTCACGACGCTTAGATCTAACAGGCTGTCGTGGTGAACGTGGTCTCTAACATACAATCGTATGTGTGAACCATCCGAGTCGTCTGTGGTCGCGTGAATCTTTGCCGCCAAATATTTAAAGCAGCATTGATTGGTCTCACACGAAACAAATACACCAAGACCGTGTATTGGTTTGAGATTGACCATCGAGTATAGGACTCTCGAGGTAGGATTGATCTGCTGCACGGACTGAACGAAGAGAGACAACAGGGTTCGATTGAAGTCATCTATTGTCGCGACCTGGAGCACGTTCGCCGTCTCTCTTTTGTTGTTGATTGTGAGGACGCATCTCAGAGATCCCTGAGCTAGGAGCGCCTCCAATTCATCCACGTACTCAATCGGAAACCGTTGCCAAAACGTAGCGCATTCACCTTTGACGTACGTCCCAGGATATGTAGTGGGAACGGAGAGCCCGACGCAGCTGCTGCCGGTGACCTTCATATACCTCTTCAGAGCCTTGTGGAGAGCACAGCCAGGTTTGATCCGGCGTGATATATCAGTCATCGCATCATCTTCTATGGGCGTCAACACGCAGTAGTAATTCCCGCTGTTAGCCATGTTCAGCGCCGACAGGTTCGTGGCTAAGGACCAGAGGGCAGTTCAGGTGATGAGAGAACTGTGCGACAACATAAATAGTGATGCCCCTGTACCAGCCCCAGACCACGTAAGGGTGGTCAGAAGGAGAATTATGAAGTACCTGACCAATGCCCTGGCGTACAACGTGAACTACAAGGACCTGGGTCACACCAACATCGTGCATTTTACCAATTTTCCTATGTATCCCCTATCAGAGCCGGGTACAGGTGTCACCGAAACGAATATGTACCCATTTCTTAGGAGGCTGTTTGCCAACACTCTCATGATTAACGGAGGTTATACTGACCATTGTCACAGGTTGATTATTGGACATAGGGAGAGCGAGTCTCCATTCGTGACTCGGAGGGACTTCGATTTCATGTTGGTGTATTTTGTTCTGACAGGCGCCGTACAGCTGTCTAAGACAGCATGCAGGAGTTACCTGTTCAAGGGATCTTTCAATCCCCTGAATGACGTGTACAAAGCGTTCATGGTTGCATCAATACTGTCACGAGCACGACACAAGTCAAGGTCTACCGCATCATGGGTACCTCACAGAGATGGGTATTGGTATCTGAGCACTGCTACCGGTCCTCTGTCAAGGGATGATATTGCCATGAGTTTAAAGCACTGTGGGGGGTACAAGATTCAACACTGGAGTCCTGACAGAGTGAGAGCCATATGTGACGCAGTGAGGGTGATAGACCCGATATACAGGACGGAGTATGAGAGTATCGTCAACTTGGTGTCAGCTGACAAGGGTATATACCTGATTAACGGAGACAACGGCCTGATCATCAACTACAAAGACTGTCATCCTCAAGTATACGTATGGAACAGCACCGGTGTATTTAGGTTTGATACACTTATGGATTATTTGTGCAGCCAGATGGGTGCGCGAATACATTCAGTCGAACGCATTGGTGAGTACTGAGACCCTAACAGCGCGTCAAGATGTCTGCAACATCTCCAGTGTCGGTGGCATCTGATGTCGACCTGTCCTCTGATGACGAAGAATCATCGGCTAGACATCAACGTGAGGCCCGACTGCAGGTAAACAAGATCGTGTCGGAGTCATGCCCAGGAGTAGTTGTGCCTATCTACTCGGCCTCATCCGGAGATGACAGAGGTAAGGCGCTTATCAGATCCTATCTGCCACCTAGAACCATCATTGTAGACGGTGAGTCCAGCGAAATTTCAATGACATCTGTCAGAGGCGATGCGTGTCGATGCAAACAAAAGGAGGCGCAGGACGAGGCTCCGGAGCCTATCATGACAGTGTCCACCACTGCTCCACTGTCAGACATGTCAGCCCTGGCCAGGGTCACCCGCAACGGCGAGATACTACCTACAGCCATTTACTTCGAGAACTTCAACCCCCGTGATGTCTGGTTGTTGTTCAAATTCTACAGAGAGATCTCAGGGGACACGGACAAGTCTGATCAGAAAGTGTCGACGGCTCTGAGAGGACCATCTCTCAACATGAGAGATACGGCAAGTAACGCCCTGTTCACTCTCAGCACCATCCTCGGGGCAGGGATTTTTCTGGACGCCATACAGTCCCCTATGGACTCGTATCCGGAAGTCTCACTGACTCGGACTATGATGAGAACCCATGCCGTGTTCAAAAAGACTGTCCCGTACGTCGTTATACCTAGGTTTGCACCCGAGACATACAACCCCCCAATGATGCCAGCCATCGTATTGGATGGTAAGACCGGCCTATACGTGGTACGGGACAGCTTGGGGAAGAACATCAAGAGTAAGATGAAGAAAAGACCCGCACTCGAACCCCCGGAGACGGAGATTAAGCCGGCGGATAATCTGCACCACATGTCTATGGCTACCTATATGAATCTCACATCCCTCTATAAGGTGCTCCCCAACCCGAGATTGGTGGTGTTCGCGAACATCGATCCCACTGCCGTGAATGGCATGATCAGTTTCTACGAACGAATTGTCAGCCCAGGGTCATTCGACATGAGGCCTGATAAAGAGAGACAAATTATTTATTCCTCTCTGGAGAAACTCAAGTCACCCGCAATGGCCAACTCAGCCAGAGACTGGCTGATATTAGCTAAGAGAAGCGGTGCAGTACCGTTTGAAACCCTGTTGAGGCGAAACCTGTGGGGATGACCACTTTTACCAATGTCATGCTGCTGGATGAGAGAACGGAGGTGTACGGAAACGAGTCACTGATGATACAGAAATTAGGGCGGCTGGTGCTGGTGGCCGACTCGACGTTGGGAAGTGGAGTGAGTGTCCACGTTATGAATACCACCGACGCGCCGGTGGACGCCTATCAGGCACAGAGACTCAGAGATGAGTGTCTGATGAAGATAAAGACATTCAAGGCATCGTTCGGAATGACCGATAGATGCATGTCAAAGGAACCGGACGTAACCATCCAGAAGGCCATGGACGGATCCCTCACCATCAAGCTCAAGCACCCTCTGATAGATTTGGATACACCTGGAGGAGAGGTGTACAGTGCGATAGAGGAGGAGATAGCTGATATCGCAGAAGAGATGAGAGACAATCAGGATAAGAATGGATGCAACAGCTGGTGCCTCCGAGCAGTGACTTTTATGGAACTCGTGAAGTTAAGGACGCCCCCGGTAAAAGTGCTACTACATCTAAATGCCCCTCAGAAGGACCTGACAGCATTCTCTTCGGCTGGATTTGACGTAATCATTGACATCTCCAAGGCCGGGTTTATGGCAGCGTCGGTTCCCCACTTCTGGGACATCTATTACGACTCGTCAGTGGTAGGTGTGGAGTACAATCCCGTGTTGCTGAGACTACCTAAGAGACTGTTGAGACCAATTAAAATTAAATAAACAAATGGTTTCTATTGCGTTTATTGAGTTAGATTATAAGGTGTATGTATGAGTGTTAGATATTTTCTTCTGGTATCTCAGACAGGTCTACCATCAGTGGTGCCACCTCAGCCGGTTGATCAGTCGCCGGTTTATGCTGTTTAGTCCTTTGTTTCTTCCTCTTTCTTGGCACTTCCTCCACCTCTTCATCCTCGGCAGGCGGCGGTTGATCTGTTCTCTCCAATCTGAAGGTCATGTCAAGCGATTCATTGATCCTCGCCTTTTTGATCGCCTCGGCCTCAGCCAACTGCTCCTCAAGATTCTCTGTCTCATAATATCCAAGCGCCTGGATGACAGCCAGGGTAGTCACGTTCTCATTCTTATCCATATCTCTGGTGTATGAGGCGTTGGCGGTGGCCTCGATCAGGACAGATAAGAAGTCCTCCACCGTCAGCTTCTGGGAGATGACTTTGGTCAGGATATCTCTCACGGCGACGGCTGTCGGTTCTGTCATCCTGACTAACATCAGGGGTCTGTCGATGGTGGACGCAGCTGCGATCTGAATCAGGGCAATCAGCACGTTGTCTCCATGGAAGACGCCACTACCCCACCTCCCGCTGACAACTGGAACTGTGCCGTCTGTGCCATCGAGTGGGTAGAAGGCGTGCAGCGCCTTGTTAAAGGCTCGTTTGATACTGTCGGCGTAATACTGTTTGAAGACATTCTTCGAGTAGTTGACAGCATCAAAGGCCACAATACTGGTGAGAGCTCGTCCCTGTTTGTCCTGATCTGCCACGTTTAACGTCTGCACGGGTCCCTTAAACGTAAAGGGCACCCTCCCTACGTTGCTACTCCCATACCCCTCGAAGGTACTGACCATGATGGCACCCATGACCTCCAGAGCGATGTCGTCTGTTATTTTTGGGAATATAGCGCGCCCTAGGAGTGTCTCCGGGTGGGTGATTAGCAAGATCTCCTCCTGCACGGCGCCGCGACCCAGCACGCCACCCCCGAAGTTGCTGTTGGCAAAGTCAGCGTGAAGGGCGGCCGGTACAGACTCTATCCCGGGCCCCTGGGCCAGTACGGCGAGTGGCTTCGTGATTGGGTTGTTCTTGTTGATGTTCGGACCCGTAGTCTTCACGGCGAATGTGACCGAACGTTCGTTGGCGAACATATTGTTGGTGCTCGAGGCCATCCCCAGGATGAAGTAGTTGACTAGACTTCTCAACTTCTGCAGCTGGCCGGTAAACAAACCGTCCATAGCGATCTTCTTCCTGATCGACTCAGTCAGTGATTTGCTGGCACTGGATATCCTCAGCCTGCCCACAAACTCCATGGCAAGGATGAGGAAGATGTTTTTTGCGTCCACCGTGACAGAGTCTCCAGGACCCCTCAGATAGTCAACCTTTATCGAGTATCCCAGGTTCTTCATGGCCGTCTCCAGGTAGCCGTTCAGTTTCTCGAAGAAGTTGGACGTGATCACGCTCATGAAGGGTTTCATAATATTCTGCATGAAGGCCCTGCCTATGTTTCTGGGCGGAGACCTAGACAGGCTAAAGGTGATGGTGGTGGTCAATGAGGTCGGTTGAGGTGACTTGTACGCCCTGTTAGGCTTGATTCTGTTATACTTGGGTAGGCCAGTGACATCGTTGTCTCCACCTAGACTGACCTCGTCAGCAGTCACGTTATAGGCCGCGATGACACTACCTAGATGTCCGCCTCCGTAGAATCTAGCCCTCTGTCCGATCGAGCCTTTATACCTCTTTGGGAGTACAGAGTGAGGTCTCTTATCTCCCGGAGACGGACCCGGGTCTGGAGTGGCCTCGTCGTCAAGTCTCTTCTGGATGTGCTCAACGATGGCGAGTTTGTTGGGATCGTGATCTATAGTTCTCCAGATGTCGGGGAAGGTTGGAATGCCCTCGTAGAAGTCCAGAGGGTTCTTGTCGTATGCGATGACCCAGCTGGCGGCAGGGTTGAAGACAAACCCCTCGATATACCACATGGGTTCCTCCATATCGTATCCCTTAAACATGTGAATTCTGGTGTTCTCTCGGCCGTTGTTTATGAAGTCGATCAACCCCAGAGGGTAGCAAATACTGTACCCTTCCAAATCCATCATGCGCTTGTTGATGTATGACTTCGACGGGGTGATGACGAACTGGACGGTCCAGTTACTCGAACCCTTAGGCAGATCCATGGTCAGATACACGTATCTGATTGGATCCTGCACCCTGTCGGTGGGATCAATCTCACACATCGTCACGGGCAGTCTGAGAGTGTCCTGTTTCCTGGGGTCAGTGTTGTCAACGTTACACGCTCCGTATATCAAGACCGGCTGAACTGGACTCATGTAGTCCTTGTGCCACTCTTTACATTGGCTGATGGACGTGACTCCGAACACTCTCATGCAGTCGGCCACTTTCCTGGGGACAACCTTGTCTTGGTCATCCGTGATCAGAGGTCTGTACAACTCCGCCGCAGTGCTACCCTTTTTGTTGGACAGCACTTCCATGAGGTCGTCGAGAGAGAGGACGTCTCTGAAGTCTCTACCGAAGACCTGCCTCACCCCAGTCATGGGTGGTATGAACTTGAACACTAACTGACCTCCGGTTGGTTTCGAGAACGGAGTCATGCAGGACTTTCCAATGGTGTAAGTCGGGTCCCATCGATACCTGGTAAGCTCCTCATCTAGGTCTGGAGGGATGGATGGTAGACTCGGACTGGGGCCAAGAGACGGCATGATTATGGTAATAGTAGCAACGCTTCGTGCTCATGCATAAACATCTAGCACACATGGGAATCAACTAATACACAATGCGGCGTCAAATTCACACGACTTTACTGAAAATTTTCTGTAATGCATACAAAACAACTCTCCTCGCCTGACCAGAGTAGCCAAGAAGAATTCTACGGATGAGGTTAGGGTGACAATCTGTGACGGCCAGCCTGGCGTCCAACCCTCTAATCTGAATCTCTGACGCTAAAGAGTCCCTTGGGTCCTCTCTGTTGGACACTTTCGTCTTGACCACGTTGTGAGAAAAGTATATCCTCTTGCGTATCTCAGCTAGGTTCCAGGTAGAGGTAATCAGGTGTATTGAGTGCCATCTAACCCTGTTCTGGGTGTGCTCGGGTAGGATGTTGATCAGATCCGGGTAGGACAGACCTAGGCGCTTCGCCAGCGACAGTCGGCTGTGATTACCGTATCTGGCCGGTACAATAGCATACCCAACGTACAGACCTCCGGTACCTGAGCAGGGTGACAGCACCAGAGCCTCTATTGGTGAGTACTTCTCGGTGTACGTCATGAGGTTCTTCTGAGACGGCTTCTCCGGCGTCATGAACACTAATAGAGTGTGTTTCGACTGCACCCTTGGCCCCATTGTTACACGGTTATACTCGCACCTTTTTGAATTTGGACGTCCTATAGTTGGGTCTGTGCCGTTCTAATACCCTCTTAGACCATCTGCTGATGGTCTCTCTCCTCGTCCTCTTCATATTGCTGGTGTCCAGCCCGGAGACCTTGTCGCAGACGCAGGCGAGGTGATAGCTCGGGCAGAGATACGACCTCTTGCACGAGAATAACTCCATGAACAGGTGCTGCGTGCTGATGGGGTTCATCAAGGCCGCTGGTTGCTTGACGAGGGAATAAAAGTGAATGTGCCTCAATCTGTTCAGCTCACAGGAGGCCGTGGTGTAGTGGGCTGTTATTTCATCGGCGTCCGACGGAGGTAGACCGAGAGTCTTGCACGCCATCTGCACGGCCGTGTGGATGTTGGTGAACTCGCAGTATGTAGTGACGAGGCGTTCGAGTTCTGCTATCTTTTCATCGTTGCCAACGGCCATCATGCTGGTGCATACCTTGCACGTGGAGAACACCTTGAGGCAATTGATAGCCAATTGCTGCACGGCACCGTCATCATCTCCGGCGTCCTGTTTGGTAAGGTTTATAATCCCATCTTCCGGGTCCACGTTATCTGCTACGTAGTCCCACTTATACGAGTTCTCCCACCTGACCTTGTGAGTGGCGGTCTCGGAGGTGTGCGACGGTATGAACAGCCCGCACTCGTTGTCGTCATCATCGTCATCTCCTCCACCAGCAACATCCGTCCTCGGTTTGTCCATCTTATCCCTGCCATCGTGGATGACCTTGAGTACGTGTTTGGACTCGTTACACTCACAGGCGACATACGTCTCTACGGTTATCATGCTGATGAAGTACGCCAGCTCATCCACCTCTGATACGTCATACGTTATGGAGTGGTGGAGCCTGCAAACGAAATCCGCCACGGGCGTGTAGCTGGGGCAGTCGAACACGCCCTTCTTGGTGTCGCAGTGATTCAGAAAAAAATGAAAGTATATGTCCTTAGGTGACAGGTTCTGGCACGCGTTGCGTCCATACAGAACGTTGAGGCAGGTCATCGCGTCTAGAACAGTGTTTTGGGTCAAGGTTGCGCAGGCGTAGAACAGGTTTAACAGGGTTATGTCAACACCAGTCTGCCTCTGACGCAACAGGCATACGCCACAGACTTCAGTATGGTTGTACCCTCTCTTCTTGGTCCACTTTTCCACCAGCAGAGATCTGGTCATCTCGTAGACGTCCTTACATTTGCTGGAGAACAGTATATCGAACGGGGTTATGTCTGACGAGCCGTCGTCCGTCAGCTGCGCAAAGACCTCAGCCGGGAACTCTAACATCTTCCCGAGCTCCCCTCGACATATCGGGCACCTTGATCCTAAGTTGGGTGAATCTTTACACGTGGTACAGATGTAGTGACAGCACAGCGGCGACACAGCCACCCTGTCCACTCTCTCATCCAGACATAGAGGGCACTCCATCTATTAGTTCTCCTTCTTTCCGGCCGGCATACCTATGTCGATGAATAGCTTGATCTTGTAGACGGATAGAAACACGGCGACGAAGAACACGGCGAGAGTAAGTATCTCGCAAAACCCTACTTGGGCCTGGAAATCCACCGTGAAGTTCAATGCAAACACACCCGCGACGACGTAGTGCATAAATACTGAACCGTTAGATGGATTTCTGAACAGGAAAAAGTCCAACAGCACCATGATGACGATGAAGATGAGCAGAATTACCGACACGAGAGCCACGTCCAGTTCTCTGATGAGATTTTTGTCCGTGTGCGTGATGTACCGAGAGGCGTAGATCAGCACCAACATCATGTTGTACGTGGTCATACCCCATATGATGTTAGCGGTCATGTATTCGTCGATCAGCCTCTGGTACCTGGTCATCGTGCTGATGCTGTCTCCTCCTGACCCGCTGCCGGCCCTGTTAAAGACGGTCATCTCTATCTTTTCCTCCTGAGCCAGGGGTTGGTACAGACTCCTGCCCATGCTCTTCATGGACTCGTACGTGTAGGTGCCTAGGTACAGCAGGCTAATGACCGCGAAGATTGATGTGACAACAATCATTGCTACGAGAGTCTCCTCGGTGTACTCCGACACGTCCGCGCCGGTGATGATGTCATAGGAATTATCAGCGATCCCAGCAAACAGGAGCACTGGGAAAAAAATCATCTTGGCCGTGATCTTAAAGTTCTTGTAGTTGAACAGGTTGTACATGTATACTACGATGCACATGATGGCCAAAGGCCACGCGCCGAGGAAGCTGATAAGCGACGTCTTAAAGTATAGTGGATTAGAGAACGCTGAGCCGTTCACATATAATCTACCAACCTCCGCGGACTCCGATGTCGGCGCCACGGTGGCGTTTACGGTTACGCCTTCCGCCGTTGTGAGCATTGTTGTTGGTGCAACCGTAGTCGGTATGGTGAGTTATGTAGATGACACACCCGTCCAATGAGATAATGGTCATATCTTACATATATGATCTGCATCAACTAATACTATGTCTCGAGATGTTCAGGAAGTCGTAGTCCTTCTCCACGGTCAGTTTTCTGTACAGATCACCCACAGACACGCCGTTAATAGCGTCCAGGATAGGGGTCAGGTCTCTGAAGTCGCTGTCTTCGAAGCATGAGTATATCATCTTCTTGCCTGCTGCGACGCAGGCCATGATCTGGATGACAAACTTAAGTCCCTTATTCCCTCTGAACGCGCCAGATCCCCAATTGCCGGTTCTGATGGTGGTTATACCGTCAACGTGAAAGCCGACGTAGGCCTTGTGGAGCTCACGCCTGATAGCCTTGGGGGAGAATTGAGAACCCTCGTCTTTACCGTAATTTACAGCGTCAATAGCCACAAAGTTACCGAGTCTCCGGCGGCTCGGGTCAATTGTCTCCGGAACAACTTTCCTGCCTGCACTGTAGGAGTAGTCACTCATCTGAATGGCGTCTCTAATCAGCACGGCTTCGTCCGACTTCATCGGTCCAGGCATCATCATCATGGCCAGCAGCAGCTCTGGGTAGATGAGATCCATTAACTCCTCCTGAATCAGCCCAGTTGTAAGTACACCCCCCCCCTATATTCGCATTGGCGAATATCACCATCAATGTCTCTGGGTCGGTCTCAGCATCCTGAATACGGTTCGTCTTACCCTTAGTGATGATCAACCTGACGTCCCTGTCTCTGTCAACATACACAGAGCTCATCTCAGACCACTCCAGTCTGTCTGGGTCCTTCATCAGGGTATAGGTAACGTGCCTCTCGGCAGCCTCTTTGTCATACCCTTGCTTAGAGATAAACTCTGCCATATTGGATATGAACTTGTTCTTAACATCAGCTCTGCGCCCGAATTTCGGTTTTAGGGATCTACTCGAGGGTTGGGTGATACCATTGACTACCATTGTCTGTTTGACCAGTGCTGCGCGAAGAATCATGGCCGCAAGCTCACCGTCTACCGCGGCCACCTTTCCTGGTACTAGAGTGGGAACTGGGAGGGTGTTGAACAGTGAATTACCACTGTCATTATCGGATATCATCAGGTCCCCTGGCAGCTTAATCCCTCTGTGAACTGGTTCAAAATGGTTCTGGTTGACATTGTCAATGTAAATTGCGTCCTTGGGCCAGGTCATCCCGAGGGACTGTTCGTCGAAGTGGAGACCCGGGGGTTCACCCCACCCTGGTCCATCTCCTCTTATGTTCGTGTATAGCCTCACTTTGAGAGCTACACTGGCTACCACTAGAGCGTACTCGTCTGCTTCAGAGTTGGGCTTTGCCAGTCTGGCCAACATCTCGCCGTCATCGTCACTGATTATCAAATCAAGTACATCTTTCTCCTCGGTGGCCTTTTGATAGAGAAAAGTTCTGATCAGCTTGTGGTTTTCCTGTGTGCCAAATATGACCTGTGATAAGCTTCTGAAGTAACACGACCCGTCGCCTTCGATCTCTTGTTTCACAAACATCTGCCCCCGCTCAACCCGCTCCAATGGATAGAATCCGATGGCGTAATTGGCACGCGGATAGTCGGCTGGATTGAGGTGGAATACAGTGTCAATTACGTATGTTCTCCACGCCTCAGACACCGGTTGGTAGGTGATAGGAGGCAACCCTGGCTCTGCCCTCAGAGTGAGGTCACCGCTACATCTAATCTCTTCCTCCGGACGGTTGATCTGCGCAAGGCGTTTTTCGGCTGTGTCTGGGCCGATGGCCTCCCTCAGAAGCTCCGTACGTACACTAGCCTTTGGTGCGGACACCCGTGGTTGTTTGGTCTGCGACGAGTACGCTTTTCCCTTAGGGAGGTTTGGATTACGTCTGAGTGGTAATATATCAGGCCTCTCTGGGGGTGAATAATATGGCGTCACTTTAGGAATATCCATCTCTTTTGGTGGCTGAACGATCACATGGCTTGGTGTGACTGGACTCTTACCGATATCAGAATAGATATCAGCGCCCTTACGGTCAATGGCCTCTAATACACCCTCAACATCTTTCACTTTTCTGATGGTGTCAAGTCTATGTTCCTCGACTACAGTCAACGAGTCCTTTATATACGGCGCATTACACATCCTCTGCAGCATAACCAACTTGTCCGAGATGACCTTGCGCTTTCTTGTCTCCAGCTGCATGATCTCGTCTATGGCGCGTCTCATTTTGTATACCTCTATCGGGTCTGAGGGAACTCCAGCGGACAGACCCACATCAATTCTCGCCGCAGACTCCAGCACGTCATCAAACATGATGGTCTGTATGTCAAAAACAACCTCATCATCCTGCAGTAGACCAGCCGCAACGCGCTCGTAATTATACTTCGACGGAGACAGAGGTGCCACGTACGCGTCCTTCATGGGACTAAGACGTTCCGTTCGACCTGGGCTGGATATGCCCAGCCTGCCCATCTGAGCATTCAGTGCCGCCAAGTACCTGGCATATCCGTGCCTGGTCAACAGTTCTTTTATCGGTTCATAGACCGCAGTAATTCGATCCGTAAAGGCCACCTCGAATGACGGCAGCCTCCTCAGTAGAGTGGCGCCCTTATATTCTACCTTAAGTCCGAGGTACCTAAACAAGTCCACGGTCAGCACCCTGAATCTTGATTCCAACACCGGCAGCCCAGTTAGAGGCACGTCCACACGATTAAATGTGCTTATTATGTCAGACACGTCCTCCGGGCTGGCGTCCTCCCAGTTGAACCCCCTTGAGTCAAATGTATAGATTTCCTCCGCAGCAGTTACAGCTTCGTCTGACGCACCTCTGTTATCAAACGTGCGGTACATTGCGTCTAATTCAGCCATGGCATCCAGTTGATCCTGCTCCTTGGCGCTTCTGGGATATATGAGAAACACGTAGTCCATCCATCCGATCTCCTCATCCGAGAGGGGGTTGTCAGGAAATATTGTTCTGTAAAACATGGCGGCCGCATCATAATTCCCTCTGTCCACGCCATAGAGTGTAGTGTCCAAGACAGCTGATCCGAGTATGGGCAGGTGCTCCATCACATCCTCCCTGACGCCTGTTACCTGATTAGACTTGAGATAAGAATATCTTACGTACGAGGCCACTATAACGTATAGATTGTTTACCTCCGTCGGGTCTGTGTCATTTATCATATCAACCACCCTATCAAGAGACTCCCCCAACGCTCTGATCCTCCTTACTCTGTCCTCTAACCTGTAAAATTCTCCCACGAACGGGTCGTCAAGACCTCCTCTTGGTAAAGCAAACCAAACCGATCTGATGTCTGTTGTTGACAGAGACACAGTGTCTGAAGGTATTGGTGCAGAGAACCCATCAGCTGTATTGTCAACCGTAACAGAGTCGTACACGCCGCCGTGCACATCGAAACCCTGCGTAGGTCCGAACGAAGATGATGTGTAGGGCATGTTGACTGGAAAGTATTGCGTGTACAGTACAGGGGCCCACAGGTCAGCAGACAACAATTGCGAGTCTCTCCCAACGTGGACAACGTACCTGGGATTTCCAAACATAGTTGTCACTCTCTGAGGTCCCGCCGTGACCTGACCTGAGTCCCATTCCCGGAATTGGTATTCCGCATCTGGTCCGGTTTGAAATATGTATACACCTGATGTCTTTCCGAGTGATCTCAGGATATTTAGACGTCGGGCAAGCACTGAGTTGTCTCCACCCGAGGCGCCGCTGGTCTTCTTAATGAGTTTATACACGTAATCCTTGAAGTCGACTGGATTAGTGATAACGTTTAAGGTCATCATTCGTCTGGCCAGGTCATTGAAGTAAGTGACATCTCGATCATATCCGTCCTGAATCGACCATATTCGGTCGAACTCCTCCCTGTTGCTCGGGTCTACGGGTTCGTTGGACGTGTTCAATGCAGTGCCACGTCTGTTAAAGATGAACGTGTATTTGCGTCCACTAGCCATTCGAACTCTGGCGGTCTCCATCTCTAGCATCTTCAGGGCGTTGTCAATCTGAGTCTGTTGTATCTTTAGTTCGTCTGCAGCACGCTTTGTCTCAGCCTCCCTCGCCTGTATATCTACTCTCAGTCTCTCCATCTCAATCTTATCGGCTTGTGCCTTTTCGGCCAGGTCTAACTCTCTCATGGTCTTCAGCCTATCGAGAGCCAACTTTCTCTTCTCCACGGCCAACTGCTTCTGTTGTTGTTCGCCCTCACGATGAATTTTCATGGCACCCAGATCGGTGCTTGAGATTGTCTGGTATGCCTCTGCCTCCTTCTTCATTGTGTCCGTGATGGTGCCCAACAGGGCACTGACTTCACCCATATGCTGGGTCTCAGTCATGCCTGGGCTACGCTGACTCAGGATCGCGGCTTCTTTGAGGGTTTCTTGAACGTTGTACGTTGGCGGTTTAGTAGGGTATTTTGTCAGCGCTTTCAGAGCGGTCGTGTGGTATTCTAGTGGAGGTCTACCTGCAGCCGATCCAGTCCCCACCTCAGACTCAGATGGTTCAGGTGGCTCTTCTGGAGGTTCTGAGGGTGCACCTCGTCTCTGTCTTAAAGCAAGTGGGGGCTGGGGGCGCCGTGCCCGTGATGGCTCTGGGGGGATAAGCGGACCATCCTCTACACCCTCTTCTTCGGAGACTTTTCTAGCTTCTGCCTGCATGGATGTTACCCCTTGTCCAATGGAGGCACGTAGGGCGGCAATACTCTCCTGAATTGATTCTCTGGCACGAGCACGTTGTGGACTGGGTGGTATCACACGCGGCTTAACCGCACCCTGGGTCGGCATTTCCAATAAGCATGATTCCGGCTCTTGCTGGCGAATCTGTGCTTGTGACTCAGGTGGCGATGTACGTGACACTTCTGTCGTCCCTGGCGCTGGTATGGGTGGAAGAGGTGGAAGAGGCGTTGTAGCTGAGATATCTCTTCGTTTAGTCGGCTTTGGTGTAGATTTCCTTCTCTGTTGAACCATTTCCTGTGTCGCTTTGAGCCATGAGAGCCATAACGTTTTCTTTTGAGACACTATCGGCCTCTACGTCGAATACCGCGTGGAATGCACTGTATCTATTACCGTTTAATTGAGGCGTATAGCAAAATATAAAACCGCACAACGAAACCGCACAACGAAACCGCACAACGAAACCGCACAACGAAACCGCACAACGAAACCGCACAACGAAACCGCACAAGGAATATAGGTTGGAAAAACCCGGTATGACCTTTGACCCCTTCAATAAAGGCGCCACATATGGGGGTGGTGAGTTTAGATTCGTAGCGCACTTTTCGTAGCGCACTAGCGCACTTTTTTATCCTCTTTAATGTGATACGCGGTAGCGCACTTTTCTTATATATAATATATAGTAAAATACCCAAAAAGTGCGCCATGGATAAAAAGTGCGCTACGAAAAGTGCGCTACGAGTGCGAAAAAGGGCGCCACCGTAGATATAGACACCCCACCTCTCAAAAACTTATCAGTAACTATCCCTAGAGGACCTGTTGCACCTATGTGGTTTTTTGGATACGGGAAATATTAGTAGGAGTTAAAGAAAACAGATAATTGACGAACTCATGATGGCTCCTTCAACGGATCGTACACGGGACGGCAGGGTCAACTCCAAGCACCTCCTGTTCAATGTCAAGAACATGAACAAGGCCATGGTGTCTAAGATATCCACAGACTGCATGTTGGAAGGGTTCATATCCCTTCTTACCAGGCCCGGAGGGGAGGCAATGTGCTATGCAAAGAAAAGGGGAGACCAGAAGTTTGATTTCAAGAACGGATGCAAGAGCCTGGCAAAGAAGTTGGGCTGCGACTACGACAACATCCTCGCTCTGGTTCCCACTAAGCTGAACAACAGTCTACCAGAGGACTTCTTAAAGAGTCACCTCGACCCGTCCACAGTGGATGAGCAGGTCCAGTTCGCAGTCGGGTGTTACACCAAGGAGATCATCAAGGCTGCGGTGACCCAGAACATGAAGCTGGCCAAGAACAAGCGAACGGTCGAGGCGGTCGTGTCCGGAGGCACGTCGAACTGCGTAAAGGAGGGGATACTGTCCATGGGCGAGGCCGCCGCTGCCGACAGATTTCTAGCCAGGGAGAAGGAGGAGGAGGAGAAGATTGCCCGCCTCAAGAGGGACGTGCCTCGAGGTGTCCCCATCGAGTTCACCTGTCACAAGACCCAGAAGAAGTACCAGATCGTGTCTTGCAAAGACTGCGACAGTCACTCTGCCGCCGGGCCTACTCTGTCGTCAGAGGATATGATAACGGTCGGGGACGTGATTAGTCTGGACGATGTGCTGAGGCAGGAGGCCTCCACTCACAGGAAGAAGAAGCACTACTTTTTCTACAGCAAGAAGGGTGGTTACGGCAAATCTTGTCTGCTCAACGTCATCTGCAAAAAGCTGAACGCCTGCATGCTGAGGGATCTCAACAACATCATGAACGTGTCAGAATACGCTCAGTTCCTATGCATAGACGAGTACGGCCCTACCAAGAGGAGACGGTTCGACATGGAGGACCTGAAGGGCTTGACCAGCGGTTCGGCCGAGGGGTTCACCGGCAACAGGAAATCCTTCGGAGCGTCCTTCACTCCGAGGTCGGACGTCCAGCTGATCATCATGTCCAACAAGCACCTGTTCGACTGCATGGGCACCTACGACCCCAAAACCAAGAAGAGGTTCGTGTCCAAGGAGGACGCCGCCCTGCTCAGACAGAGGTTCTTCATCCACAAGCTGGACGAGGACAAGACAGGACCTGAAAGGGCGGACGCAGAAGGTCACATAGAGGGTTTCAGTCACTTTGGTGGCATGCACATCCCTGGCATCCCTGGTGAGGACAGCGAAGAAGAGGAAGAATATGAGGGTAGTGCGGAAACAGCAGAGGAGATGGGTGAACCTCTCATCTTCCCCAGTGCCAGGGACCTGCTGACAGAATTCCACGACTGACCAACCGGCCAGAAGACCTTGCCTTCTTGTGCACACACATTTGTATTATTGTAAAGAAAATACTCATTTACAGAGAGTCTGGTGTTCTTTCTTTTTGTAATATAGATCTATGTAGAATTGATTCCCCCTGTGCAGGTTGATACTAAATACTAACTACTCCGAGTGCTGGCGTGTCGAATAACCTTTTAAGGTGGCGACCTCTTCTTTTCTTTCATTCCCACGTTTTTCCCTCCTCTGCTCAGTCCACTCTATACCACCCTAACTGGCCCCAAAAGAGAGAGAAAAAATGTGTGCACATAACATTGAGCGTGCGCAGGGATGGGTCTGTTGTTGACATAACATTGAGCGCGTGCGCAGGGATGGGTCTGTTGTTGACATAACATTGAGCGTGCGCAGGGATGGGTCTGTTGTTTACATAACATTGAGCGTGCGCAGGGATGGGTCTGTTGTTTACATAACATTGAGCGTGCGCAGGGATGGGTCTGTTGTT
>JAOWAZ010255444.1:0-11968 GCA_028565935.1 Goniobranchus fidelis
GAGAGAGAGAGAGAGAGAGAGAGAGAGAGAGAGAGAGAGAGAGAGAGGGGGATGAATTATGCAGTTCTCATAATGAATTAATATAATACATGTTAAAAGGGGAGATAGGACCAAAGTGGAAGAGAGTCAGTAAAGCCAAGTTCAATATCATGGCCGTTGGCCAAGATGTTGGTTCTCTAGCTCCATCACTGTTGTACACATTGTCTACCATCAAGGAATGCCCACAACCTATAACTCAGGGCGTATTTGGTGGAACTAAATTAATTTATCTACAGAACTAATAAACTGTATACAAAATAAATTTTGAAGGCGCCTGTCAAATGATGGTGTAAACATAACTAAACTGATTTCCATTTCACGAATTATGGGATTGACCTTTCAGAAGTCACAGCCTGCACTTAATAATCAACATTTCAGCAGACATGCACATTACAACTTGTGTAAACTGTGATAAGAAACAACAGCAAATGATAATTGATGTCTCATAAAACACACACACACACACACACACACACACACACACACACACGATCAGATACTTTTGCACAGTGCATGCCAGCATTCAGAATGCTGCTTAAATGGGACCATTGGTTGAATGGAGCGATCCCTTGGGTGCAGAATCCTTCCTATATAATTGTCACTGGTTAAACAGGAGGGTCTGCCACTTTGAAGGAATGAAAAATTGGCAAATTGTCAGACACTGACTCATACACTTGAATGAAACTTGCTTCCAAAGCAAATCTTACACAGAAAAGTTTGTGTTCCTGAACTTAAGTCTAATAGGTTACATCATGAAGTGGTTTCAACAACAGACGTCATCAATTGGTTGTTTGATAGGACTCAGGAGTCAATGCACAACACGCCTGATTACCTGATTAACCCAAATAAGCTAGCTTAATCCTAAACATATATGCAGACAGGCAAAGGATGCGAAGCTGATAGGCCTATTACCTAGATAAACAGCAAACTTACTGAGTGGCAAGCTGTGCTCAAGTGATATTACAGAGGACATCAAGTGATCTGACAGGCTGTGCTCGAAATGTGCGCAGTAAGGTAAGGATTTCTTTTGGCCTTGCTTACTGACTTAGAGTCATGCGAAGATTGACCAACAGGTGTGAGGGTTTAACAATGAACATTCTTGGGCACTAGAGACAATACCTTGGAAGCAAGTTTGACAACATTATACTAATTCCATGACCTACCAAAAATTTTAAGTTTAAAACAAAGCCACTTAATTGGAAGGATTCATGGGGTAGGGTGCTGTTCCTTTCATGAGCATTCACTGTACAATAAAAAAAAATTGAGAAATGTTATACAGCCTGATATAAATAAAAATATAGCATCCCTATTATTATGCTTGCTAATCTTACCACCTGAAGATTTGCTAGCTAGGCTTTCTGAGTCTGAAGTGAGCCAGCCTTAATCTCACGCTCTCTAAAAAGAACATAGGGGTGGAAGGAGGTGGTGAAAGAAAGATAAAAAGATTTCCATGTTTTTTTCTTTTATTCATTGAGGCATTTGCTTACATAATGAAATATATCTTTAAAAGCTGTTTGTTTGCTTTTTGTATTTCTAAAACAAAGAATATGCAGTTAATGAAAGAAAACTTTTGTATCCCCTAATGCCATGAAACATCATGCTTCATAAGTTACCTTTCATTCTCAGAGGATGTATCACATCTATCAATCAACCTCCTCAAATTAACCAAAATACTTCAAAATCAAGAACAAGGACTGAAAAAGTGACCAAACCTCCAAAAGTGTAGCTGAACAGGGATCCCAAATCACATAAAAATAGATTTCTTGGGTCCACTCTCAAAACTCAATTGCGACACTTTTCTTGCCATCATCAACAGCCCTTTATAATTTTCACATGATGAGAGTTCCCTGTATTTTGTCTGCATCAAATGAAAGCTACAGTTTTGATCATTTGCGATCAAACAATGCATTCCGGGAAAAACAAAATCAAATGCTTAGTTCAATTTTGAGCATTTCTCTTCACAACAAACATTCAAGATATCACAATGGTTTAAGAAAAACAACTAAATAATCAGAGATTCTTTTTATAAGATGTATCTAAGTATGAATAATTCAAGTTTCAAGGACTGTTGAGACCTATACAATTATAAGGTGACATCTTTTAACACATGACTTATTCTTACTTCGGAAGTAAAACTTTTATTTCGTTTCATTTTTTCACAAACTGGGCAAAATCTCAAAACTATTACTTGATCCCCAGATAAAGCATAATGATATCACATTTAGGTCAGATAAACAGCTAAACATTGTGTATAAAATAATCATTATCATAAGATGTCAACAAAGTTTTCATATACGTACGTTAATTACAGCTATGTAAAACAGTACAAAATAGTGAAAAAAATCAAACTAAAAACAAATTTTTTCAATCCACTTTTCCCTCATTACCATTGAAAAGTCATTATTATTTTTTTATTTACTGTCTTGTTCCTATATGCATACAATTGCAAAATGTCATTATTGAAGTTGTCTATGGTCATATTGTTAAGGTTGCAAATTTAGAATCATATGGCACATATTCAAACTAATCTTTTTTTTGTCTTGGCCTTTAGCACATCATTTAGTTTCTTATCTTATTTAAGTTATTTCCACTTTACAAAGGTAAATATGATATACAGTGATAAGGAGTGACCATACTATATATCAGATATCTAGCACAAATACAAGATCAAGATGTTCTAACATATCTCCCAACCCATTAGTTATAGATATAAATGGAGTTTGATATGACAAAAGGAGTGATCTGATCAAATCCAAAGAGGCCTTGGCACTCATGCAGTAAATGATAAAGCGTAAGAGTCCCATAAATCATGATTTAAATCTTTAAAAAGATTTTAGGAGATTCTATAAAAACTGTAAAAAGAAGATCCTACGATACCAAACTGCAAAGAAAAATATCTGACAATGAATATAAGAGACAAAATAATTAGACCTAGGGATGGCAAAGCTCAGCTATAGGCTAAGTTTATAGTGACGGTGGCTGGCGGGTTGTCAAGCGAGGGTCAATCGCTCTGGCAAACACGCGCTGGATTGCTTCCCCCGCTTTGAAACTGAGAGAGACAGAGAGACAGAGAGACAGAGAGAGAGAGAGAGAGAGAAAGAGAGAGAGAGAGAGATAGACAGAGAGAGAGGTGGGAAGAGGAGAACAGATGGACAGACACACTGACAGACAGACAGTCAGTCATACAAACAGGCACGCAGATAAGCACATTGATTCATGAAAAGTTATATCTATTGTTCTATCTTGATTAAAATGTCCCAAAATTTGTCCCAAATGGAGGGTCTTCGGAATACAGCATTGATAAGTTTATCAACATCCATTGTTTTGAAAGACTAGTCCAGTGGAGAGTTATTCAAACTATACGATATAGCAAATGAAGTAAACCAACTACACACCCCAGACAAAACCCGCGCGAGACGCTCGTCAAGAATTAAAATTTTGTTCTTGAAAACATGCGCCGGTCGGCAAATTAGCAGTGCCTCGAGACACGCCGTGACAGTGAAAACTTAAAAAGAAGAGCGTGTTACGTTGTTCTTTAAGTATAGCGCGGTTCAAGCCGGGCCTGTGATTTTCAAAAACCCGCCGCCACTATAAACTCACACATAGAGCGTTGGCCTGCTGTCCTAGTGGCAGGAGGTTTGATTCTCACTATAGACATATGCATTGCCTCTTAAGCTGTACAATTTACCCCTGTTGCTTCATGACTTGGGTTTAACTCACTTGGGACGAATCACGCAACAGTTGCGTGATGGTTCTGTTTACTGCTCGGGCCGGATCACGCAACCCCTCCGTGACGGCATTATCGATTTTTTTTGCCCTCACTTATCACATAGAGGCTGCATGAGCCGGCCGGCACTGTTGCTACGCACCTTATGAACATGTGTGCCAGGTTTCGCTTCGCTAGGGGATATAGTTTTTGAAAGACTGACTCGGATGTAACACCAGGTCGTTGGATCAAAAAGTAGAGCTGGTTGCGATCGCAATTTTAGAGTGTTGGGATATAGAAGCCTTTCAGGATGAGAGTTTTGCGAATAGTTCTACAACTTGCTAGCAGTGATGTCACAAGGCTCTTAGAGTCCATAAAATAGCAACCAATTGCATAGGCCTAGCTTGCTTCTGCTTCGTGCTGATGTAGAGTGTTGCGAGCAGCGAATGTATTGCATAATTTGTTACAGCACAATCAAAAATGATAGGAAACAAGTCTAGATCTACTCTTTTGTTTGCATCACAACTGGGTAGAACATGATGGAAGATCGTCACCTCTTCAAATGTTTTGGAACTTCTAGTCCTATTCAAGAGTCAGAATCCGAGTCTGGGTAGTTGTTCCATGTTTGGCGGCCCAAAATTTTTTGAAAATTCAATTTCATGACCCAACAATCAAAATGATCAACAGTACAAATAAAGAGATAATTGGATTCTGTTTGTTGCATCTTGTCAGGAGATGGTTCTTCTGTTTTCTGTGAAACTTTTATTAGGATCTGTTGATAGGTTAAGGAAATATTAATTTTTTAAAAAGGCCCAAAATGGCCCATCCTGAGCAGAGCTCAGTCCCAAGTGAGTTAAATGGGTACAGTGTTGGCTGGAAAAGTACCCTGCAGTAGACTAGCATCCTATTCAGAAAGTGATGGATAAATCTGTCACTGTCTGCTTCATGCTATAGAAACTGGGATAAGCTCAAACCCAATGAGCCGACAGGCTCGAACAGGGCCACTTTATTAGACATAACATTAGTTTGAGGAAGAGGAAAAGGCTATGAGAGAGCAACTTCTACTCAAAGTAAAGTCCATTGAAAAGCAGCCGGTTTTGAGAATAATACTGGGAGGAAATGGTTTGGCACTAAAAAAGAGAGAGTCCGTGGAAGCTCAGAGATCTGTCTACAGATTGTTATCCTGGATGATAAGAAGGAAATGCAGTAATCTGTCAGGGAGATTACCAACATACATTTTGCCAGCCAGGACATGAAGGACTATACATTCCATCTTTATAAACTTTTCAAGGTACTAAGATGGTCAAAGTTTTATCTATTCCCTTTATTCAAATGGTGGTCACAATGGGACAGGTCCCTTACTTAAAATTTTTCTTGTATTCCTATTTTCCTAGTAGAATCAGGCTTGGAACAGCCTACCAGACACAAAAAAAATCAGAAACAGTATTGAAGATTTCAAGAAACAGCTTAAGAACATCACTTTAAGAACTACGTAATAGCTAAAATATTTTAGACTTAAGTAGAAATGTGCGCGTTGACATTAATACTCAAGTAATCTGAGTCAATCAGCCAATATGAAGACTAAGCTATCATCTTGAAATCTAAGGTATCAAATGGTAAGCATTTATTTTTTTCACAATTCTCAAATTGAAGAATATTTTCAAATTCACCAAATTTTCCTTGTTTCTTTTTTTATTTTCTAGAATCTTATTTTTAAAAGTTTAAACTTGATATAGTACTAATCTAAGAAAATCATCCACTACTATATAATGTAAAAAGCATAGCCGTCAAATGAACCTTCAACAAAAATTAATTTTGAATTTGTTTATTGCAAAAAAGGAGTCACTTCTCCTTAATAGATTATGCAATATTATTTCATAAACCTCAATACAAAAATAAGATCAATTAAAAGTAAAGATGGTATTTATAAAGTGCATGTTCCACAGTGTAGCTATGCTCACAATGCAGCAGCACAGAACACTTAAAGGAGACTTGCAGGCTGTTAAGCATAAATACATTTTTCCACAGACATTACTGTCTTAATGGCTAGGTACTCATTCACACCCGAGTCCAGTGTGGTAAGTGAAGTAAAGTGCCTTATCAAAGGACACAATGTTGATGACTTGCAGCTTTGGACCTGATCGCATGCTAGCGAGGCATGCGTGCTTGTACTGACCATGGTGAATGCCTCTTGACTCTCAACTTATGCTGAGAAATGCTCACAACTTAGTCACCGACACTGACATTCATTCTACTTCTATTTGAAAACTAAATCCAACCTTTGAAACAAGTATCATTCAATATTCACCATTTCATTTTTCACATTTACCCACAAGAAGTATTCATGGCTTATGCATCATTGAAAAGCTGGGAACATAAAACACAATTTTTAAAAAAACACACAAGAGCACCAGTAACCTTTTACTAATCTGGTGGTCGGCCTGTGATGAAGTAAAAAACAAAACAAAACTAAGGCTTACAATGATTAATGAGTTTATAATGAGCCATCCAATAATCAATTAATATGTTTAGAAAATTCACAGTCACAACTTACATTCTTTAATTTACTTATGGGAAAACTCCAAAAGTAAAATGAGTATTTCACCACACATGTACATGAGCATCCTTTTGAACAGTTTAAAACTGATATCTCAAGAACTTGATGAGGAGCCTTATTTTTGTATGGTCATAAGCTTTTGATTGCAAATGACATGATACAATAACATTGGGTGGTCATAATGGCATTAATGAAATGAGTGAGAAAAATTATGGAAAATCTTTAAATTCATACATACATTCCTTTATAAAAGGTCATTTATGAAGCCAGCTTTTTATGTAAAATGTTTCCATGTAATGATAAAATGAAATTTTAATGAAGCTTGCAACATATAACAAATGATGTGTAATCAATGACCATAAGCAAGTGAAGACAGGCAATTCTGTAAAACCTACACAGACCAAACGTTCAACGAGCAAAATGAAAAATCCATAAAATTAGTATGGGGATAAGCTAAATCACATATGAACAAATCAAAGAGGTACTTTTACATTGCAAAGGACAAAATCTTCACAAAACACTGCAAGCTCACAATATTCAAACTGTAAGACTAGAATTGAACTACAAATTTGTACTCTTATCATTGTGCTCATCACATTAATAGCTTTTTCCACCTCAGACATTTCAATGCTGTCAGTGGTTGTATTAAAAAGACCTAGCACCACAATTTAATTAACTTAAAAAAAAAACAACCAACAACAATGTATATACATATATATATATATATTGCACATATGGTGCAATTAAATTAATTGGCGAAATTTGTGATTCAGAGACAGGCATGTGTATAAAATAAATAGTGTTAGGGCCATTGCAAAAATGTCAAAATCTATCACTATTTATTTCATCTGAATGCCTCAATGACTGACTTCCATGGAATAGGCAGACTTTATTTTCACTTGTGCTGTAGTTAACATGACCAAAATTAAGAATCAGAAAAAATGTGTAAACACTGCAACCTTCCAAGGTAAGAAGAACATATCTTCTTGTGAACATTACTCTAGGACAAGCATAAGCAAAAATAAAACAAATCTACATCTAAATTCATTTCAATTAGTCTAAACCTGATGAAGGGCTACAACATTGCATAATAGAACGCCAAAAAAAAAAAAAAAGACAGTTGTGAACAGGACTAAATTTCATGTGGCAAACAGCTTATTAGTGTTATAATGATGTTTCACTTTCTTTTGGTCTGAGGCCAAAATGCAGACTATTACTAGTGTATCTTTAAGTGCAACACATCTGTTGTGGAACTTTCACCTAATATTAATCCTTAATATTGTATGACAATGGGAGAGTTGGTATGGTGTAATGTTGTTCATGTATCTGGACTGGAAAAATACCAAAATTTGTTTGATGAGTGTGACTGTTGTGTAGAGAAATAACTGTGCATCTGGGGAATTATAATATTTGAGTACATTACAACACAAAGAAGGATCTTGGACTGACTTTGACAAGCATTTGGGGACTCAGTGTTTCGTTGAATACATGGTCAGACAATGGGGGTTGTACAACAATTTAATACATGTGTAATATACTGTACATACATTAATTTTTCATAATAAAATCTGAACACAACACAGTAGAACATAGTTAATTGTTTCTTCAGCATCTTTTAGCTAAAGGCAGTTTTTATTCCTTTTAAATACTCTAGTATTTACAGCCTGCTGAATGCTCTGACCATTCGTATTCCACTTGGACAGAGTTCTTGTTATTTGGGGATGTCCTGAAACAAGGCAGTGTAGAACTCAGCTGGAGACATGGTACATTTGTACTTGCTGACCATTTCTTGAATCTTCAGCTTTCTTCTCACATGGGGAGGTTGATATCTGAAGGAAAATGGTTGAAAAAACAGTACTTTTCAAACCTTATATACATATATATATGAATAATGACAAAAAGCATCAATCACATAAGGATAAGGACATGTTAAGAGAGATGTAAGGGGGGGTCAATGTTTATTTTTCAGTTACTGCAGCATATAGAAGAATGAGTAAAGATGCCAGTTTGTCACAGGAATACTCAACAGCAAACCTGGTGCCTTTTCATACCAGGTTTGTGGGAGTAAAGTTTATATAAAACATTTCTCAAAGATCCGATTTGAATGTTGGGTTTCAAACCACAGACCATCAATATGTAATTGAACATCTTAACCATTCAGCCACCAATGCTTCACTTATATACATCTATACATATACAGGTATATGCATATACATGTATATACATATACACTTATATACATCTCATAAATCTAAATTTATCTTTCATCGTGGCAGACAATAAGCTGAAAAGAAACCATGAAGGGAAGTGTGTGGCATTAAAAATACAAATGATGAAAAGACTCACGATTCAGATTCCAAACGTCTCCTCCTACAAATATTGATGGCTGTTTGTCTCACCATGGCACCCAAAGTTCTACGACTAACTACCATTCCATCCACCAGAGGGATTGCCATTGACATCCTGTGAGTAAAATATGTCAAAACAATGTTTATGAAAAGTCTGTTATAAAAACATTTGACAAAAAGTGGGACATCATACTATACCTATGCTTAAGGTGTATGTTACATGGCCAGTGATCTACACCTGAGTTATGAATGTAAATCTGCCAGGCCAAAAGTCTTCACATGAATTTTATGCATGAGTTTGCTTAGATAGAAATATGCACACAAGTTGTAATGTATGCTACCTGGTAGTGATTTATACAACTGAGTTTTGGGTGTGTATTAGCTGTATGACAATTAAAAGATGTTTTGAGTGATTAACTCATTAAGCCCGAGCGGCCACTGTCAGCGGTCGACAATCCTTCTCGTTTTGCCGACTGAGCGGCCGATGTATATAGTGTCATGAAATTGTTTGGAAACGGACTTGCGACATAGAAATGAATGATTTTTTCAATGAAGCACCTAGTAAAGGGATCATTGCAGCATAGGGGGGTCTGTACATTGCTTTTGCTCTGGATAATATCGATAGAGAGAGTGAAACTAGCCATTCTGTGTAGCTTCGATTCACTCCTCAATTTTGAGCTATGGCCAGCCAACGTTCTCAAAGGTTGACTTATCAGCAAGCGAGAAATTTGCTGAATCAATGGTTATTTGACTCTGATAGTGATATTAGTGATACTGAGCCCTTGTTTGAGGCTGATCGCAGATCTAGATCTAGTTCCAGTGAGAGTAGCGATGATGATAGTGGGGATCAAGTTGTAGCTGATAGATCTAGTGATGAAAATAATCAATTTGATGCTGTGGACACTCCCACCCCTGGTCCTAGTCATAGCCGAAACCCAAGAGGAAGGCCTAGGAGTGCTGGATCAAATAATAATAATAATAGGGCAGGGTGTATGTCTACACATGTTGTAACATGGTCACCAGTGAATGATCAAGCTTTCCCTGAGACTCAGAATAATTTCAGATTTGCACCATCACGACAGCCAGTTGTTAAAGAGTCATCACCCCTTGACTGTTATTCTGTGCTTCTGACCCCAGAAATCATACAAGATCTTGTGGTCAGCATCTATGATTTTGCTAGGCTAAAATTAGCTCTAACTAATCCAGCTCGTAAAAGATCAATCTATGTCAGATGTACTGACATCACCGTGTCAGAAATTCATCAGTACTTTGCCATCTTTCTTGCAAAAGGAATGGATAAAAAGCCCAAATACAGAGACTTTTGGAGTACAAAAAAACACTGACGTACTCCATGTGTTTCCTGGAGACAGGTTTGAAGCCATAAATTCAACAAGGTTGTGAGCCCCTTGCGCAATCAAAAGCCAGGATGGAACCCTTTGTTGAGAAACTACTCCAACGCTTCTAAGCCGCCTTTTACCCATTTCAAGAACTTTCCCTTGATGAAATGATTATTGGCTGGAAAGGGCGCTTTAGATTCAAAACTTACAATGCGTCAAAACCAAAAAAATACCAACTGAAGACCTTTGGACAGTGTGACAGCACAACAGGGTATTTGTACAATCTACTGATATATTTCGGTATAGAGACGTCGTACAAACCAGAACTTAATGTCAACAGTGAAAGCGCAATAAAGGTTTTCCATACTCTATTGAGTCCATTGGAAAACGGACATCACATATTTGCCGATCGGTTTTATACCACCTTCAACCTGATAGACTATTTGAAAGCAAATAGTTTTTATTATACTGGCACCTTCCAGTCAAATCGGCGAAATTTTCCAGCCGAATTAAATACATTGAAGTTGAATCGGCAAGAAAGCAGATTCTACATCAATGAAGATAAAAGCATATTTGCTGTTGGGTGTAAGGATAAAAAAGCCACTAAATCCTGTCTAACTGTATCATCCAAAGCCACCACCACTGTTATTCATCAGCAGAATAGAAGGAATGAGCCAATCGCAAAGCCATCCTAGATTCATCAGTACAACGACAGAATGAACGGTTGCTACAAAATGGATCAGATTCTCTCATATTATGGAGTCCATGAGAGGAAGACCAAAAAATGGCTTACCAAAATAGAAGGGGAAAATACATCTCCTTTCAAGACTTAAAGATAATCTGGTGGAGGAACTCGAAAGGAAATCAGTGGAACTGAGAGGGCCGCTGGACGAGGCCACTGACCTGACCAAAAGAGCAAGGACAAGGTTTACTGGAAACAGGCATTTAGTTGCATAATATGTTAAAAAGGATAGGAGATGCCTTGTCTGCAGCACTTCGCAGAAACGCTAAAAAAAAAACTACGTTTGCCCTGGGCAGCCACATCTGCACCCAAAGCACTGTTTTGTGGCATATCACACAATGCCTGATAGACCACAGCAAATAGAAGAAGATAATTAGAGTAGGTCTGGGACATTTTAGATCCTGGACTTATATATAAAAATGTTTATCTTTTCCGTTAAATTTTCCATTACTTTTTTTTCATTTTTCGTAAATATTTTCAGATATATAACTGGCCATAGCTCAAATGTTTGCCAATGGATTTACACCAAATTTCAACTCAAGATAGACAACTGGATTACCTTTGATTTGCTGTCAATCATTTTTATCTGGGAAGAGGTTGCCTATTTTTTGGAAGCAGGTCAGTGGAACATTTTATGTGTTTTTATGTTCATAAAAAAATTAACTACCATCATCTCACTGTCATAACTTCTCAAGGAGGTATCATATCTCTCTCTTTCTGAGTTACACAGAATCTCCTTTCAAATACCTTCAAACTGATGTATACTTTTATATGTTTCTCATCAATAGTTGTCATGCTATTCAGCTTTTCATAAACCCATCACAAGAAAAAGTTTCGAAGTCAAAATTAATTACGTCCCAATGTGAAAAAAAATTCCAGGCTTAAAGAGCTAATGCACCCAATTTGCAGATGAAGTTGGTTTGATAAATTTTAAGAATTCAACTTTAAGCATAGATGACTAGCATAGGAAAAACTTAGTCAAATCTTTAAATCAGTTTTTACTCTTCAAAGGCATTTTGGCCCAACTGGGTATCAATTGCTTGGTTCAAGGTCAAGCTCAATAAATCAATAAGCATAAGGCTCTTAACCCATCACTGCAAATGACTCAATCTTTTTTTTTGTTTGTTTCATAGACTTGTTCGGCTAAAAGCAGAATTTCCAACTGTATTTATAGATCCATAGCAACGCTCACTTCAGTGGACAAGCTTTGGTTGCTGAGATGATGGCAAGTTTGTTACC
>JAOWAZ010256555.1:0-11964 GCA_028565935.1 Goniobranchus fidelis
GACTTCTTTAGTTTTTCTAATATAACTTTCACCAGAGGAGACCGATTCAAAATATATCAGAATATATCATCGATGCTCATCTAAGATCAGGAAAAATTCATTTATTCAAAGAACTTTAAAAAATTGGAACAGTCTCAATTTGTCAACAAAGGATACCAAGTTATTGAATAGCTTCAAATCTTTCATTGATAGTGAATTGCATAGTGTTAAATACAGTTACGACTAATTTATATTATTATGTTTTATTTTTCACTTATCTCTTGAAACTGGGCATTCAAAGAATTCTATATTCCTATATGCCTATATACACGATATGATATGATATGATAATAATCATCTTATCAACTGAAATCAACTCTGTCTTTCAGCATTTGTGTTTGGAGGCATTTGTTTAGCTCTGACTTACGTCGCATCTCAACTTGGCAGTGTTTTACAAGTAAGAATCATATAAATAACAACTTTTGAAATCTAGGCCATAAAATTCTTTCTTTTTTGGTTCAAGCCTTATAGTACAAGTTTCCTTCATATATAATTGGAAACAACGGCTTTTGCTGAACATTACCGTATAGCCATAGTCATTTAACTCATTCTCTGCCCATTACCAATGTGTCGGTAACTGAGTCTGCGCCATTTCCTCCCATTATCAATCTATCAGCAAAGCATGCCTGGTCTCGTTTTTTTGTTTCATGCGCATTTACTCATTGCGCCTCAAAACTGTCACTTTTCAATGTGATGAAGCGATTCTCTAATTTTTCCCAAATCCAGTGACATAAAACAATGTATGTTTGTGCACTGTTTTGTATCATAAAACAACCTTTGAATGTGGACTGTTATCAATAGCCAATGAATAAAATGGGTAGTTTCCCCTTTAGAAAATGGGCAGAGAAAGAGTTGAGAACAATCTAGTTTAGCTTAATCAGAAGTTACTGTTTCTCATGACATTATTTGAAGGGAACTGGCATCATGATGCAATTTCTTTTCATAAGCAATTCCAAATTATCAATTCCAAAACCATTGTTTGACCTAACTTTTTCAACCCTTTTTACCAAGTCATGTAGGATCTCAAGTCTTATATTTATTGGAAGATTCAATCTGTATTACAAATTCAATGTGAAGACGGATGTACACGGGATGGGTCCTGATATAACCATATGCTCTGCCTCGAGTCGGTTAAAACGGGCACATTGTCTCTTCCATGGCCGTATTTCGGAGCACCAAACGGTTTAATCCGTACCAAAACCATTACAAATTCAAGCTTTCATTTTCAAGAAAGTCACATCGTAAATTTATTATTCCAAATTTGCTTCATCTGCCATCCATTTACTAACTCATTCAATGTTCTTTATTTTAGGACATTAAATTTCTAGTCCAAAAGCCAAATTAACATAATTTGTTTTGAGGTATATTTCAAAATGACATATGAAAGGGGAGTGTAAAACTCACACAGTTTTCCCCAACAATTGTCTATTGAGAAAGGAAAATAAAACCATTTAGGCATCAGAATGATGTAGTATGGCAGCATGTTTTATATGTATCAAGAATATAGTATGCAATAAGATGCCTGAGTTGTCTTCAAACAAATTTAATATCTCTGCTAAGAAACAATGAAGTAAGCTGGAAACAGTGTTGAAACAAATTTTGGAAAAGAGCATAAAACAATTATGCCTTTCATATAAAAAATTTCTGTCGTGATATCTTTCAGGCTGCCCTTTCTCTCTTTGGCATGATTGGAGGTCCTGTGCTTGGATTGTTCACCCTCGGCATGTTTTTTCCATGGGCCAACAAATGGGTAAGAAAATAAGAAAGAGAGTTCTGCATGATGACTAAGACCTGTCCAGAAAAGGATTTATATTTTCTTCCAAAGATAGGATAAAAGATTGAAGTCTGGTGTTAAAGGTATGACAGGAAGAAGTTATCTTGCAAAGTGTAAATCTGAAAGGTTGTAAATAAACTTCTTTTCTTTTTTCTATTTGTGATATTTCAGTGTTTTTGAAGAGTGTTTTTAGTGCGATGCAGCAGTTGGAATGGATGGAAGTGCATACCATTGCCTTGTAATGATTAGCATTTTGATGTTATGTGGTGACCTTTAAGTAAATTGTTTAGAAAAAATTAAGCCTTTAATATCCCAAATGCAATTTTTCTTTTAATTTCCTTCGAAGGAAGACCGAGAGGAAACCTAGCATCACCCGCAGAGCAGTGCCGCCAAGGCAATAAAAGTAAATTATTTCGCCCAAGGAAAAAAGCACAGAGCAGAAGCAGGGTTCGAATTCAGAGTATTTGAATTACAGTGCACTGCCTTATCCACTCGGCCACAGCAAGCCTTCATTGATATTGTTTCTTTTTTTTATATGCCCCATTTAAATTTTCTCTACCAAAGTTGATTATCAGTTGGGTGCTTTTTTTTCTCTATGATTTGTTTCTTGAGTTTTTAAAGTTTGTTCTATTTTTTCCTACCAAATTATCATAAATAAAGATGATTTGTATAATATTTGATTGTAATGTTTTGTATTGTTGTTCAATTTTTTTCTGTCATTGCTGTCAAACAGGGTGGTTTCTCTGGACTCTTCACAAGTCTGGCCCTGATGTTTTGGATTGGCATTGGGGCAGCTGTTGTGAGACCACCACATGAAAAGGCACTCCGCTTTACCAACAACTGCAATCTTTCTGCTTTTGATCAAGAAACCGTAGATGCTATCCTGGCAACGCCTGCACCAGCAACGGAACCTGATAGGTGAAAAAAAGAAAGACTACTTTAAAAAGTTTTACTAAAGATCTAAGTTTTCCCTAAGTTTTAAATACATGTGTAGATGTATGAAGGGAAATTTTAGTTATATTGAAAGAAAATAATGCTCGACAGATGGTGTGAGTGAGATGATTTTCTACAATATGGATTTTGTGAAACTTGCAAGTTTTTGAAAAGCACATTCATTGAAGAATATGATGTGTTTATGTTCTTGAGGGTTTCTTGTTTTTTTTTAATCGTTTTTGTGTTTTTGTCATTTCAACATTCTACTATAAGTATCAGAGCCACTTTTTATGGTTTGTTGGATTCTAGTCCATATTTACTTTGACTTTGTCTTTTATTTCTTCATTGGGTGCTTATGAAATTATTTTGTCAAATTTGTTTATGACTTCCAGGAGTGGTGTCTATCCTTTATATACCTTATCATACCTATGGTATAGTGCTACAGCCGTCTTGACATGCATTGTAGTAGGGCTGGTGGTCAGTTTTATAACAGGTAGGTCAATGGTTTGTAAGGTTTATGATCATCATACTTGATTATGTCTGTAGTCATGATGTCTTTGTCTGTCTGCCTGTCCATTTATACAATCTAAGACCAAACCCTTAACCAAAGTTGAATTCCATTTTTTTTTAAATTTAAAATGAATCCAATGTCAATGTGTAATTTTCAAGCCAGAATCATTTATTCACTTTTGCGCAATCTAAAATTCTAGAACTGGCTACTACAAAATTGGTAAGGGGGATGGGAGTAGTGGGGAAAGAGAGAGAGGAGAGGTGGGGGACTTTTCTATCTTCAGATCTAATCAGTGGAAATATTTATTTTTAAATAAAGATAAAAGAGGAAATGAGTATCGTGTTCATTTTCAAGTATTTCTGACTCTTAATACTTCCTCCATTAATAGGATTTGTTGTTAATCCAAAAATAAGTGGAATTTTTAAAAAGTCTTTTTTTAAGACTTTTGTGTAATACATGAGCAACCTAATTTCCATTATTTTATGGTAAGAATTATGAACAGGTAAAAGCACTTTCTATGAAAAGTGGAGTTGATAGTGTTACATTTTTTTCAAGAATGAAAAGAATTCTTCGTTCTTACAATTACAGCATTTTAGCTGGATTGTAACAGTGTTATCTATTTGCCCTGCAAAAAATGTCAACAATAAAAGCAATGATATTTAAGGGGTGCTATTCTTACCTAAATATAGAATTTACATACACTGGTGCATCCCATCTAAAAAAAGAACTCACTTTAGTGTGTTTCTGATAAAAGTATTTTCTTGCAAAACATAGTTTCTCACAATCTGGCCCTTAGTTCAAATCATACACTATCTCAATGAGTTCTTTATCTCTTTTATTTTTCTACATCATTTAGGAGCTACAAAAGCATCAGAAATAGACCCCAATCTGTTGGTGCCAACTTTTGATGTCATCTTTCCTTTCTCACTTTTACCTGAAAAAATTCGCAAACCTTTACGATTTGGAGTCGACTTTTCAAAGGTAAATTAACTGTTCTCATATAGCAATATGTTCATCCCTTTTGCACTTTACTGTTTTAGTAAATTCTGTAAGATATTATTTATTTTGTGACTGTTCATGCAGGGATCCTTCTCTCATGTTTATGATATGATATGATATGATATGTGGTGTAGGGGTTACAAATTAGGCAACTAGGCCTTTAAATGCCCTGTGCAATAGGAAATTGCATTACAAATATAAAGACAATGTATATGACAATATACAATGATATCCAGTAAGTAGCATAAGAGTCAATTGTCATAAACATATTTGAACGGAAAAATTCTTTGTCAAGGCATGTATATCCATAATAGGGTTCTCATATCACCCCTGTAAGTTTTTAAAAACAGGGTCAGAAATTGGTTTTTGGCTTTATTTTGGTGAGAACAACCTACACCTTCTCTATAAATATCTATTGATTTACACATTTTTAGGCATACAGGGAAACCTTTTTATGAAGGAGTTTGGGATACTCATTCTAGTCAAAAAAGGGCCAAAAATGTCATAATCCAGTGTCTGACTTACACATTCAGATCTTACAGGGATGATTTGTAACAAGTATACCAATTTTTACAACAACAAAAAATGTACCATATTCTGGTACCCACTAATGGAAGATTATTTCAGTCTGAAATTTTTTTCTTGTCCTCAGGTCAAGGACTCTAATAGCATCTCCAAAGATATGCCAAGTGATAACAGAGGCAGTGTAAAAGCAGCCACTTACCATTTTGCAGACGAGCAAGAAGAGAAAACGGATACTCGATTATAAAACTTCAAATATCTTCCTAACACGAAAGAAATAACCAAATGTTTTGATAATGACCAATTCCATAGAAAGTATAGATTTGTGTCTTGATACATTTAAAAATGTATCAACACCATATCATTTTAATTTTGATTAAAATGGGTTGTTGTTGTTTGTTATTTTATCACATTCACTGACTTAACCTCTCTAGCCTATGGCCTTAGTGAATGTAAAGAATGTTGTCCTGAATCATGATAATCTCTTCTTAGTCATAAGCCCAAATTTTGTATAAGACTGTGTTTGAATGGCAATCAGCTGGAAGAGGTTGATGACACTGTTTTGAATTGTTCAAATGTTTCTTTATGACACATTTAAAGTAAAAAGAAAAAAAAGAAAAAAGAAGAAGAAAAAAAGCAGTAAACTAACACCTGGCCTGTTGTCCCACTTTTTTTTTTTTGTTTTTTTTTTGTTTTTGTTTTTTTTTGTTTTGTTTAACAAACATCTCTATTTTAGGTTTTATATACTGGTACAAAAAAAATTGGAGTTAAAATAAAAGCTGTTAACTTCAACTTCAATGATTAGTATCAACTGTCTCAAAAATGTAACATTGTTTTGAGAGCAATACAACAGAAAAAACACCAAAAAACAAAACAAAACAAAAACAACATGTATGTCAATATATTTGACCATTCCCACATTGTTTTTTTGTTTGTTTTTTTCTGGTATTATTTTTTCTTAAATTTATGGACTTTCTCTTCAAATCACAACATGAATAGAGTTATGAGTATCAATAAGAATTGCTTAGAATTTTTGTTGTTGTGTCAAAATGTTTTCATTCATGGAGAATCTCTCTAATATATCATCAGTAAATATGATTTGAATGGTACAATAGTAACAAGATCACAAGAATGTATTTTAATTGGTAATTCTTTCAAATTATAAAGATTTTATTCATGGATTAGCTGCAAAAGACCTCAGTTACAGCTGATAAATAAATATTTATTTTGAATGATGAATAGAGTTATTGATAATTCAAGAAAATGCTGCTACCGCCACTAATAGTGGTTGATTTTTCTACATAGCAAAAAGGATATTCTTGCACAGGCAGCATTTTGCACTGATGAACATATTCACATTCATTAATTGCCAGAAACTGAAATGCCTTCAACGAGCTTTCTTTATTTAGCTTTTCAAATGCATAGAAAATCACGTTCATTTTGATTTTAAATGATTGCAACAAAAGACACCCATGGAGGCATGGGTCTTAAACAACAGATGTTAGAAACAAACAGTGCTGAAAAACCCCAGCAGGGAAAGAAACAAGACATTACACAGGAGAAAATGTTACACTGCTTTGAATCAAACCTGGCTCCTCTTCATCAGTGATAAGCCAACATGCTACCATTTTAGCAGCTACTTCTGTTCTTTTCTAAATCTAGCAATTATAATTTTAGCATGCAGAATTTCAAGTCATTTTCTAAAAGTTGAGATGCTTGATGGAGACATTAAATTCATTTTTTATAAAACCAAATGTTAATTAAATCTTTTCACTTCTAATCCATATCAAAGTATTGTCAAATGACTTGTGACAAAATGGACTTAGTATTGCTAAAGTAGCAAGAATTGGACTGAATACAGCTGAAGAAAAATTATTGGTCATAGATTTGAACCAGCAATATTAAAAAAAGAAAAATTTTATTGTTCAATTAAGTTGAACTAAAATGATGCTTTACTTATCAATTTTGTATCTTTTTATGGTCATAATTTGAAAAATCCTTCTTCCTCCTCTTTATATTACACATACAATATGCTCACTGACTTAAATATAAAGTTAATTATTTAGGGTAGATAGATGCAGACATTTAATCTTACTTTATCCTTATACTTATAAAAAATAAAAGTAATATTGTTAATGAATTAATGTATGATAAGCTTATGTTGTTACTTTTGAGGAAGGAGAAGCTTTTTTGATCAGTAGGGAAGGATGTCAGTTTTTTTCTTGCTATTTTTAACAAGTTAGTAGACATAGAGTAAACAGCAATTTACCGTAAACAATATGATGAAATTTAAATGACAAGTGACTGGCTTCCAATCCTTATCCTCTAAGCAAAATAGTTAACAAATGTGTAAGCTTACTTTTTTGTGGCTCATTTTGAAAAAAATATTTTATTTTATATTTCACAGTTTATAGTTTTGTGGAACAGCAATTGTGCCAAACAAAGCAAAATATGTTTGCTTGAATGGTGGTGTCTAAAACAAAGATAAGCTTTGAAGATAATTTACGCATGGAAACAACAGGTTGGTTTTAATTAATGTTTTGAGTGACAAGAGAAGTGCAAGTGATAAATGAAAAGTGTAAGAGAGAGAGTGATTCAAGAATTAGTAAAGAAGGTTAATGCCAGCCTCATGGTGTTGATCTCAAAAGAAAAGAACTCAGGGGATAATAAAACAACTTTTACATTTCTTGCTTTTAATATTTACTATCTCAAAATGTAATGTGCTGTGTTATTGTTTCTTATAGGCAAATTTGATGTTTTCTCACCTAGCTAATCAAGTAAAAAATGTCCTGATGTAGGGGAGATTATGAACAACGTTTTAACACAATTTTTTTATATTAATTCTTTAGTTCTTTGTAAAGTGTAGAATAATTGGAGAAAGCTACATACTAGCAGAACAAGACATTAGAGTTAAGAAGCATCAAACATGGTCAGTATAAAAGTAGATACTAACAATACATTGCATTTATTTAGCACTCAACCCAACAGTATAAGTTTTGAGCTTTTTACATGCACAGACTCACACATTCAAACACCATTACAATATTCTGGAACACATTGGGATTGCCTTGCATATACTGGGCAGAAAAACAATAGGTTTCTATTGCTTTTTAAAAAGACCCAAGATCATCAGTAGTTCTTAACCTTAGAGGGAGACTATTCCAGGTCTTGGGGTCACAAAATGAGAAAGATCTTTCTCCCTCAGATTTGTACTTCAATTTGGAAATTGTCAACTTTCTTGTATCCATAGATGATTTTAAATGGGTGGTGTGCATTAACAAGCTAAGGTATAGCAGATAAGGTGGGGCAATTTTAGAAGCGTTTTTGTCACAAAATGTTGACAACTTGTGAGGGATATATTTTCATCATATTGTTGATTGTGTTGTGCTGTCACAGAGTGACATAAAACAATAATTCCTTGGCATCATGCCCTTAGGTAAATACTTATCTCGCTCAACTCAGGTGTTAAGGAGAACCTTGTCAAAACGAGAACATGGTCTTTGTCTGAAAAAATGTATAATAAGCTGCAGGCTGCAGATCTTGTTTTGAGGGATCCATGTTGCTGTTAGTAAGGAGAATAAGATGTCATTGAAAGAAGTGCTGAGTGAGTATTCCAGTTTCAGATTTGGATAACTTTCCTGACTTGGATATCCAGTGTATAATTCTGACCCATTTCAGCCCCTTTTCTCCTTTTGCTACCTCTCTTCGTGTGTCTCACAAGTCGCGTGTCATGCGTGCCGGCGACGAATGGTCCCACACATAGGTGTAGCTATTATTAGCAGTAGGTTACATTGCATAGCCTATATTGTGCACTCTGGGACAAACTAAGCTCTCTCGCTCTTCAGCATGGATTATCCAAATTGTGGAACCAGATTAGTGAATTGGTTTCAGATCTAGATTGCGTTGATCATACCATGACCTAAAATTCGGGCCAAGTTCCAGTTTACCAGTTATTTAAGTGACCCTGTTAACCAGTTCTTTGCAAACTAAGTCTGTGCCCAGCACTAATTGAAAGGCTTGTGAGCATGATCACATAAATGTCACCTTTACCCATTGCTTTGCTCATATGACTTCCTTTTAAAAAAAATTCTTTTACATCTAAAGACACAGTACAAAATGACATAATTTACTGGTATTATATTCATGAATAAATGCACAATCTGAACTTTTTAAATTTTACTTTCTTCTCAAGTGTTCTTCCGCCTGAGAGAGTCTAAGCGAAGCATTCAAGCATATTAATTTGACATGTATAAGTTTCCACACGTTAAGGCCTCTGTGATTCTATTTAAATTGTTGCTGGCAATAAGCTCTGTTTCCTTTAAATATTTTCAGAGCCGTACCTACATTCTTCGGGGGCCCCCCCCCATGAGAATTTTGCCCGGGGCCCCCGAAATACCCTCTCTCTCTCTCAGAGCACGGCCTATGACTGGGGGCCCCCCGCACTGCGGGGGCTGCAGGGGTGGTAGTTACGGCCCTGAATATTTTACTTCAGTTACTTCAATCTTAGTTGAGTTCTCTCCATTTTATTAAAAATAATACCAACAGTAGAAAGTAATACAATATGCTGTTTATAAATGTGTACAGAGAAATCTTATATGTAGCAGAAAATTTGATGAAAATGACATTTTAAAAGATATTGGGAAGTCCTTTTTTTTTTTTTTATCATTTTATGCTTGTAAAATGATATCATGGATTTTAGGCCTATGTTTCATAGTTATTACTTCGATTCAAAGTACAGAAATTGTTTTGTGTACACAATGTGGTAATGAAGCCTTGTAAAAGTGGCAGCTTGGGTCTCTTTTGATTATTATACATGATTCATTCTTATCTGTTCATTTTCTCTATCTTTTGATTGAGCTTTGGATGAATGTAGGCCTGTCTTCTTTTTCAATTGCATTTTTCTGCTATTTTTTAAGTTTTATTGTATGCTTTACCCATTTAATCAGGTGCTCTCCTCTGACAATTCAAAGCAGCATTTCAATATTCTTACCCTTATTACCTTTTGTTTTTTTAGCCTTAACAGTGTTTCAATATTGCAATTTGATGTCGATTGGTGGCTGGGGACTTGTATAAAATTATATTTTACCATGTTCCAATGCATTCACTCGAGTGCTTAGTCCCAGTGCATACAAACAATGAACTCAGAACTGATGTCTCAAACACATTATGTTCATGTTTAATAAACAAAACTTAAACAAAACCAAACATTGTCAGCAGTTATATGCAACATATAGTTCTAATGTCATGCTGTGAAGGCATAAATATTCTATAGACATTATAACTGTGATTGGTATTCATATCCTGTTAGTTGCATCATAATTCAGAATTTTAAAAAACACCCTGGCATACAACATCATTAAGATGTAATCCACATGGCCTGATGTGGGCACCCTCAGTTTGGATGTTGAGAGAGGGATGAAGATTTGATGTATGAAATCAATCTTGTGGAGATCTTATCCTCCATTTTTTGAATATTTTCAGTTTTTAACGTTCTTTATAATTTAGAGAAGTCACTGAGCAATTAATTTTTTTTTTTTTTTGTACATGCAAAATCCATCTGTTTCAAGGGTTTTTTGTGGTATCTGATAAATTTATCATTGCATTTCCATTTTTGGTGATAGCTTTCTTTCATTTACCAGTAAGTTTATCTTTTTTATAAAGGAGATGTCTCATGGATTTTGTTGGATATTATTTTTACACCGGAAGTTATGATAAAAATTTGTACTGAAGTGAGTTTAATTCAGTGGCCAAAAATGTTGTATCTACCAGTAGGCTAAAATATATCACATTATATAGGATTGGAATCCATAAATATCATGCAGCCAGCTTGTATTTCAACTCATTTAATGTTTTGGCACATCCAAAATGGTGGCTTGGTAGTTCAGTTGATAGAGCTGCTGACTGCCATGCAAGATGGCCCGAGTTCGAACCCAGCCAGGCAATGGATTTTTTTTCTGAGCCCGTTTCACCTAGCAGTATAAATGGGTAGCTAGGTCTTTCTAGACTTGGCAGAGGTAAAGTCCATGTGGAAAGCAATGTCAAGTATAATTAGGGCTCTACCCCTAATTCTCCTATACTCACTCATGGGTACGGGACTAACTTTACTTTACTTTTATATCCAAAATGCTCATGAACCGAATTCCAAATGCCAACCTCTCTTATTGGCTCCTGCTTTTGGATAACTTCAGAGAATGGCATCTAAGTTGTGTACCATGGCAAAACCGAAATGTGTCACCTATTGCTCTGTTTATTCCACAGAGTATCTTAAATGTTTCAATCAGATCACCTTCAATCCTTCAAAATTTCATTTAAAAAAAAAACAAAAACAGAGATGTGAAAGAATACAAAAATACTTGTCTGTGGTTTTATTATTTGCACATGTGGAATATCACAAACTATCACATAGTAGTATGTTTCTGTTTTTTCAATGGTTCATGTACAGCTATGGTGTAGAATTGCATACATTATGTAATTCCATATTTGTGCGTGTTGTTCACCTTACATATCTTTTCCTCCACAATAAATACAATGAGATGCTGTGTCAGAGATCTGAAACTCAACAAGTATTTTGTACACATCCAAAGCATGCAAAATCTTGAAAGAATGCTGTACTGAAATCCTAAGAAAAAGAATTAACAAATTGTCCAGTACAAGGAGATGTATCTAAGAGATAACCATTTTTCAGATCCTAACCCTAGAATTTTGTGTAATGTGATCTCATCCCATCAGTATAATGTATATATAAAAAATAAAATGATATATTCAGTTCATGTAGAATTTCAGTTTTGGTTCAATTTCTTTCTTGTGGTACATTGTCTACATGTTTCATTGTGAATGCAAGGCAGATTGATTATTCCTAAAAGTAAAACAATACTTGTTGAAAGATCTCTAAGCTATCCTGGCCTTGTAGTGTGGAATGAGAAAATTTGAAAGAAGCAAGATCTTTTGAAATGTCGAAGAAAGGTTTAAAAAGCTGCCTTAAAAAAAAAAAATGATTGAGACAATAATAATATCTGTAATTATTTTAAATTTCTTTATATTATAAGTTTTGAAAAGTACCAAAATCATGACACTGCAGACTCTCAGTCACTGTTAGCTGCTAGTTATGTATCATTCATTCTTTCTAACAAATCGGGAATATAGATTTTGTTTTTTTTTCTTTCTCTCTTTTCTTTCGTTCACATCC
>JAOWAZ010257665.1:0-11957 GCA_028565935.1 Goniobranchus fidelis
ATGATGATGATGATGATGATGATGATGATGATGATGATGATGATGATGATGATGATGATGATGATGATGATGATACACATTATGCAAACCTCAAGAAATTTGAATGGTGAGGAAGGGCGCGATATCGCGCAGCAATGTTTTCTCGCATGAATCGGTCCTCGCGGATAACACCTCATTAGGGGTTTTGGTGAGGACAGGGCGGCTTGCGAAGAACGCACTAACCAACACCTTATAAGCATTCCTTTATAATTAAAAACCTTTAAATCCGCAGTATTTTAGAGTCAAATGCTGTTTTGTTATGATCGCGAGCATAATCATTGACTGCTAGCACAGACTTGCTGCTTGTGCTTGGGGTCGAAGGACAAAAAGGTTTAAAAAAAAACAACAGAAAAAAACAAAAACAAACAAAACTAAGAGACAGGCGCTGCTTTAGAATAATCTGACCTACTCCCTTCCGACATCATTGCTGGGACTTTGAAGCTTCGGCTGTTTTTTACGAGTTGGGCGGTGAAAGCAAACCACGTTTTATTTTGGTTTTTCTTCTCTAAACCATTCGATTGAAGTTTTCAAGATCACTTTGTAATCTAAAACAAGCTTCTCAATAAACAGGTAGAGCAGAAACATAATTTTGAACAGACAAGCATTTTAACAGTTTCTTCATCCAAAAGAGATCTCCGGTTACTGGTGTTTCTAATGTGAAAATTGCAGCCTTAGAATGTGCATGTCCTTTACTTGTTAAATTCATTGTCAAATATGACACTGATTTTTTTCCTGTTAGATTTATTTGTTATTCATACAAAAAAAAAAATTGTTCCACGGAAATTAACAATGTTAACAGTAACATCTTGTACCATTGAAATTATTTTTTCATCACTTGGTGTAGTTTGTTCTGGATGTGTGGTTTGTGTACGAGAGTGATTAGTTTAATCTGAAGTGTAAAGTTTTATGTACTTATATGTAATGATTTAATGTATGTGTAATTATGTATGTTTGTAATGATTCATTGTATTCATGTGCCTTCAACGATCAAACAAAATTCCTTGTAAAAGGACGGATAAATATCTTTCTTATCTTTTTACGAAATTTATTTCTTGGTAACTTTGGTCTTTTCGTAATAATTCACCTTTAATGTATTCATATTTGTTTTGTCCCTCCTCCATTTGCCACACTTCTTTTGCTACTGTTTTCTAAATAGAGCTTTGAATTTCGGACGTTTTGTTTTACTTCTTTTCTTTCCCTAATCCTACTCGGTGTATCTTCAGCCATCCAGGTTTATTTTTTTAAATAATCTTTTCTGTAGATGTCTTTCTACTGTTTCCCCATACATGCTTTTGTTTTATTTGTTTTTTTTCCCTTGGAGAATATTGTAGACAAAGTTAAGTAATACTAAAACATAGGCATTGTTAAAAATACATGTATCAGATGGTCACAATACGACCTGAACTTTGAAATCCGTAACTCAAAAAGTTCGGCGATCCCGCTTTCGGTCCACATCAAAACCACCCATCCAATATATTTGCACGGTTTCGGCTCACATCAAAACCACCCATCCAATGCTTTACGTGGTTTTGGCCCATATTAGAACCACCTATCCAATATTTTTGCACGGTTTCGGCCCACATCAAAACCACCCATCCAATATTTTTGCACGGTTTCGGACCACATCAAAACCACCCATCCAATATTTTTGCACGGTTTCGGCCCACATCAAAACCACCCATCCAATATTTTTACGATTTCGGCCCACATCAAAACCACCCATCAAATTATATATTTGCACGGTTTCGGCCCACATCAAAACCACCCATCCAATAATATTTTGCACGGTTTCGGCCCACCAGTTTTCGGCCCACTCTAGTTAGTGATGAGTTAAGACGATTGACATTCGAATCATGTAGTCTATTCTGTCTAATTCATGGTCTAATTCGAGTTTTATGTACTTCTTCCGTTAACCAGCTTTGAGACCGTTGCAGATAAGGCTCTGTTCAGGATAAAAGTTTGTGGTTTAATGTCATTAAATTCAATAAGAATGTTCACATTTTGAGCAAATCTTTGTCTAAGCTGTCAGACGGTGAATATTTTTTATATTTGTGCCGAAAGCGAGTAGGCTATTCCCAAAAAGTTTTCAACAAAAATCATCAAAAGTGCACACATGATTTTTCCCCACACGTTTTGCATTGACAGCGTAAATTACAAGATATTCACAATCTTTTCACACAAGCAACAGAAAAATGAAATTAATTACCTCAAAAATGAATTATCAAAATTCCTCATTTTTGTACCTGGTTCTTTGAGCCTCCCTTTTTGTCGTTTGCAGTTCGAAAGCCTTCCAAGAATTGGCTGATTTTCTTAGCCCTTTAAGGTTATTACTTCTTTCCGGCTTTTACTCTTATGATTGTTTTCTTTGCTGATGGTGTCGTCTGCTGGTGTCATTTGGAACGGGAAGTCAAGTACACATTTCATTGACATTTGGCAAAAAGGTGAATTCTGACAATTAGTCCAGATGAAACTCCTTAAGAAAAAGTTCCTCCCAGACTTAAAAATACTCTACTATATCCATATATTATATTTTCATTAAAATTTTCAATAGAACGATCAATGCAACGCAAGATTTCTTATTGAGGAGCAAAATCAACTTCATCGCAAAGAATGACTGAGCCCCACCCGATGAGTTCAGATTTGAATCCCATGAACTTCAACATAATATGGGACTCATTGTCTGGAACTGTGTTTAGCGGACAAACAGAACCTTTCACTGAAAACAGTTAAAAGAAAGCCATTGTGAAGCATGCAAAACATTCCTAAAAGAGATAAGAAAATCAACCAAGTCTTTGAAGACGCGCATTTATCAAAGAAAATGGAGGCTCACTTGATCACATCAATAACTGAGGCCTTTCAATATTTCAATTGTGTGTTATTATACTTCTCTAGCAATTTGCATTGTCAATGCAAGACATAATGAAGACCTCATGTGCGCATATTTTTTAGATTTTTGTTTAAAACTTTTGGAGTTACGAGTCTTCAAAGTTCAGGTGATTTTCTTTTACAATACAATACAAAACAATATCAGTTTAGGGATGGCTAGGCATGTGCGTTTAAATGCCTTGTTCTTTCTGAAATAACACATAGATCTTATATGAGAAGTATAAATAATTATGGTTATAAGTGATACGTAATTGATTTCGTGGCTAAGAACATTTTGTGCAACTTACAAGTATTCTGTGAATTATTTAAAACAGTACACACGAGAAAGAAATGTCCCTAATCAATCAAATATCTCACGTCAAACAATTCATAATCTAGATAGACTTTGAAGTCAGTCAAGGATATATCATTTTTTGATTCAAACATAGGACTATTTCATGTATTCAGTGTGCGACATATATGTATGAATTCTTTTTAAATGTACACATCATGTAAAAGGATTCAATACTTTTCACCAAATTTTGGTGAATACTGAAAAAAAAATCAGATGATGTCACATCATCGATCCCGTGGACAGTTTTGTAAAGTTGGATGAGATCTCCCCACACACGTCTAATTTTAGTGATGGAAACCTCAATCTTTTCTCTTATGGGAGATCAGTTAATTCAGGCTTGTTGCACGCCTTTATTCATTTTCAGTTGACTTAGACTCAACTTTTGGGCAAAGGAATCCAGATACAGATTACATTATTATTCAACAGTAGGTCGATCAATAGATTTATACAACACCAAAGATAATTTTATATCCATAAATTCAAAACTGCGATGGATCAAACCCAACACTGTTCGTATTGTTGATGCATTCATAAATATGAACATCAAATTTTAGATTTTGATAAAAAAAAAAAAATAACTCCCAAATCTCTTTCTGATCCTGCCACAGCCAATGGAGTTGAAAATCACCCTTATACATAAAACACGGTGATTTCAATTTTTTTCTTCAAATCTGTGGCCTCGAGCATGAATCTGATAATAATGCTGCTTCGTTTTAAACAAAAAGAGAATTATTAGCACCAGTGTAATGTAACTTTAAAGTTGTCTGATTTTTTAAAATTCAACTTTTCACCTACTTTGTCCGTCAAAATTAGTTTTCAGACGGTTTGTATCAGTAATTTCTTTAAATATTAAAACCACTACTGAAAAATTCACAAAAGAATTTGACAGGTTATCAGTTTAAAATAAATTACCTATTTGAATGCTGTTTTCTTAGAATCAGGGTTTATTGGATTATCATTTTTTTTTTGTACGGGACCACGGAATTAATTGTAAAATTGGGCGAATAACTGAACAAAACCTAGAAAGATTCAATTTAATTCATGGGATGTCAGCAACCAAAAACTACAAAACACTGCAAAGTAGAATTAATCGACTACACGGGCACAGATCAAAGTATTGACCCCACAGTGAGCGGAGACGGCTACATTATTCAACTAACTCGTACTGCAACAAGCAATGGCCAAGGACTTGAAAGAGGGCATTGAATTTAGAAACCCACACAGAATGCACTTGCCAACGATCCTCAACCAAGTCATATGCAACGTCTTAAGAAATGCAATTTGAAAGTCACTGTTTTACCGAAACCAGAACATCTAAAAATAGACCAGATCTCCTGGTTTTAAGATTCCTTGCATAGGACGGATGATATTACAAGAATTAAATTACAGAGCGGATGTATGGGCCTGATTGCGACCGCCTCAGTGAGCAAAAGTGCCTATTCTTGGCAAGGATTTCTGGACTGCTCAGTCAGATTATTGTATCATAATTAATCCTAAGGATGGCACTATTCGAGTGTTTTGGGTTTATCCACCCCATCCCCCCACCCCACCCCTGTTTTTAGACTGGTTTTTTTCTTGGTAGGTGGGTGTGGGGGGGGGTGTTTTTGTTGCTGTTGGGTTTTTTTCTTTTTTTGTTGTTTTTGTTTGTTAACTTGGGTTTTGAGGGGAGTTTTTTCCGTTTATTTTCTTTTTTGTTGTTTGTTGTTGTTGTTGTTGTTGTTGTTTTGTTGTTGTTTTTATTTTTAATAGTTTTTTCTGTCTTGTTGTTTAGTTTTGTTTTGAGATTTTTATTGAGAGAGGAATACTATGATGATACCAAGATTTATTCCTGTACGAATGGTGCACATGTTTTGAAAATAATGTTTATTCATTATTTGAATGTGTGAGAAATGGCAAATGAGTTTCGTAGTTATATGCCAAGTTTTACGTATTGGAAAAAATAACGCATTCTACAATTACTATATTGATAATGATAGAAACAAACTGTTGTCTGTATGTGATACTGAAAAGGATGTTGGTGTCATATTTGATACCAATCTCAATTTTTACTCTCAAGTTCATGATTGTCTCAAGACAGCAGATTATTTGAAATTATGTAATAATATACCATATACTTTAACGTACATGAACAGTGGTATATTTATTTTTCATTATAAAGCATTGGTTAGATCTGTCTTGGAACATGGAAACTACATTTGGAGCCCTTTAACAAAGTGACAGTCTATGCCATAGAAAGAGTTCTGAGAAGAGCAACAACATTAATACCTATAACTCAAAGTATGGCGTACGAAGAAAGGCTAAAATACCCAAAATTACTGTCTTTTAAACATAGGAGGAGAAGGGTAGATCTTATACAATAATATAAAATTGTTCTTGGTATTGATGTCGTGGATCAAGAGGACTTTTTCAAATGTTCTCACGCAACTTTAACTAGGGGAGACGAGTATAAGATAATAGTATACATTAAAGGTAGTTCAACTACAATAAGACAAAACTGCTGTTTCTAGAATTGATAAAACTAGAATAGCCTCTCTTTACGGAAAAAAAGTTTAGAGAATGTAAATTCCTTTAAAATGTCATTGATACAAGGCTTCAAAATGATACTTATGTTTATGATCAATAATTTGTTGATGAACAATAATGGAAATTTGAGTACTATGACGAGAGTGTTTAATATATTATAAAGGGTTGGTCGTTGTAATTAATGGGTAAGAAGGCGCGGTCTAATCCCACATAAACACTCACTCAAGTTCTTGGCGGAAGCACCATTTCAATCGGTACCTACATTAAAAATATGGGGATAAGTCTGTGACTTTAATATTATAGGCTCTTGTGTCAAAAAGTGTATAATGTGTGTCCCAGAGTTTAATCTTAAATAAGGGTAAAAGCAGTCTTAATGTTTCTCTTATAAGGTGCACACTCTAATCTTACAAACATATAGTGATAAGATCGGACAGAACAAAATAGTTTTGCAACACCGATAACACTGAAGCAAACACCTTTAAGTTATGTACACAAAAATACTAAGGCTTGTTTATTTACATTTATTTCACACGGTAAAGTAAAGAGTAATCAAAGAACAAATATATCTCATTGGTCAAAGGGAATGCGATACGCTTCGACAGCGAGTTATGAGGGGTTTAGTAGATTTGGATTGTTCTTGGTAAATAGGGACTTAGCTTGTTCCGTACTGATGTATTGGGTCCATCTGACAAGTCAGGATGTAGATCCGTTCACAAGCTTGCCGTGGGTCCGATGTTGCAATTTTGTGTTGCTGGGTTCATTCCTGGTCTTGCTGTGATATCCAATGGTGTGTTGCGTGGAGTGTAGGTAATAGGCTGGTTAGTTTCACAGTTGTTTTATATAACGCAGCACGCAGATAAAAGGCGGTAGAGCTGCCAAATCAGAAAAACAGGAGCTTAGAAGTAGTTCCCAGGTATGAATACGGACCCTGTAGTAGAAAAATAAACAAAAATCGTTGTAGCTTTGTCTTTCATTTTCATAATAAAGCTCGATGATGTGACAACTACATTACATAACTGCTGACGAAACTTACAAAATTCGTTAAGAATAGAGGTGACTGGATATTACGGGGTTACCATTACAAAGTCGGGCCGCCCATGTAATATTACAATGCAGATACATATAGGTGGGTCACATCACGAGTCTTAATATGTCTTGGGTAATATCATGTTCGAAATTTAATATATGCATCTATACATACGGCATAGCTTATGGCAAGTAAGAAATCTTTCAATATATTGCATATGCATTAGGCATTCTCTTATAATAATTAAAATAGCTATCCATCCACAATTAATATCCCAAAGTTAACGGAATAATGTATATCTTACTCCTAGAGGTAAGGACATAATAATATGATAATCAATATAAATTATCGAAGCAAATTAAACGCCTGTAAGGATATTAATAAGTCAAACAAAATTAACTTCGGACTTTGTACACTTCATGAAAATATTTTGCAAGTTACCCAAAAAGGGGAATTTCATATCACAAAATAGTAATTATATTACTCCAAGAGTTAGAATAATTGCACCCTAAAAATAAGAATTCATCCATTATGACAATGTTGGTGTGTGTCTCTAATAATGCCCTGCATGCGAGTTACATAGGGCTCGGTCCAGCTGGGTTTATCTTACACGTCTTAATGTAAGAGATGGATAGGATTGGTTAATTGAGTTCAACTAATGAAAAAGGAGCAAGGGGCGTGGTATAAGTCCCCTGACAAGAAATTCGGACTTTTGTAATGTTACGGGAAGACAAGCTGTCAATCATCTGTGACCAGGTGTTGAGAAGAAGTGGTATTCGTTCAAGCTTTATCGAGTACATGAAAGAAGTGCAAAATATAATAAGACAGAAGGTTGCATTTTGTCCCATATGCGGGTATGCTTGGATAAACTGCTGGACAGGTTTTTGTCTGGATTCTTGAAAGTGAAGTTTTAAATACATTGTCCTTATTGTTGTCCAGATTCAGGGGTCGAGAAACGCGCAGCTTATCGACGTTGCGCAAAATTGTTCATTGTATTGTTATTTGCACAAACTTGAGAAAATCCGTGGATTAGCCCATCAGATAATTATAGTGTTCGTATGTAATCTAGACTGGCATTCGTTGAGATTTTCGGACCTTGTCACAAGTACTCACATGTTTCATTTACAATACGTTATTTTTCTCATTACATAGGTATTCAAAGGTGTATGATCTTATCTACCCCAGCCTTAAACTGATATGATATGATATGAGATGAGATGAGATGAGATGATATGATATGATATGATATGATATGATATGATATGATATGATATGATATGATATGATATGATATGATATGATATGATAAGATATATGATAAGCGATTTGATATGATATGATATGATATGATATTATAATGATATGATATAGAGTGATTAGTTGTAAAATCAAACCAGTCTCACCCATGTGAAAGCCCAAAAATGCAGCGTATATGACGTGCAGTATTGCAATATCCCCACAAAAGCTGCTCAACACTGTCCCTATGCCTTGTATACACAGAGCCACGGAATAGGAGAACAGTCGGCTGTAGCAAGAGTCGCTGATTAGCCCTGTGATGATTCTTCCTATGATGTTCCCACCCCCACAAACGGATATGAGAATGGCTCCGGTGGCGACATCGATTCCTTCATGGACCGCGCGGTCCACCAAAAAGACCACGAGTGTGTAGTAGGAGAGGCAGACCAAAAAATTGCTGACACAGAAGGTCAAGAAATAAGCGTCCCTCAAAACGTCCAAGTGACTTATCTCCTCCAGGAATGCTAGCTTTCGGATGATCCAGTTTCGGTTCCTTGACGGCTCCTCATCAATGTTGGACTTTTGGTGTTGGGACCCATTTGTTTGATGGCACAGACTGTCATTCTCGTCCTCATTGTTGATCTCCTCCTTAAGAATGTGAAAGCTGCCGAGACTACCCAACAGAACGGCATCCAGGTTTCGTATGCTTCTTATCAAAGACTCGTGCGATCGCTATCTCTTCTGCGGTTGATTTAGATTCGGGAAAGAATTGTGGGTTGGCGGCGTTCTTCTTGGCCCGAGGTCGTTGAGGCTGGAGTGCATTCGATCATCACCGCTGAATACGTGTAGCCTACTTTTGAGTAACACCACTTGGGCTAAAGGAGGAGAGACTTCAACGGTCGAGGTTTTCTTGTCGTAAAGACTGCGCTCCGGAACGCCAGAATCCGCCACTTCCGTGGTTACTTGGGGAATAATGAAGTCTCGCTCTGCTTTGAGCGTACTTTCTGTCTCTGCTTCGACGAAGGGTTTACTATCGTCTTCTTGACGTCCAGTGTCATCTATCGATCTCGTGTCCACGGGCCGGAAGAGGAGGCTGCTGGCGCAAAGGTTGAGGCTCATGGCACCAAGGATGACCATCGCCCCTCGCCAAGTGTAAGTCTCTATGAGATAATTGACGAAAGGGGCGAGAAGAAATGCTCCAGCGCCGACACCAGTCGTTCCAATACCCGTCGCCAGGGAACGCCGTTTGTCGAAATAGAGTGGCACGATGGCGATGCCTGGTAAGTAGCAGAAACAACTGCCAACACCTGGGGGTCGGAGAAGAAGGGAAGTTTAAACAAGTTGCAGAGGTTTTTAACAAATAATGCGATGTGTCACTCATTTACATAAAAAGTCTTCAGCACCTCCACTGGCTTTCAGTTAAACCCGGCATAAAATAAAAGTTAGCAGCCTATGCCAAAACTTAACAACAAAACTCAAACAAATGGCCTAAGCATCTGGTCGATCGTGTAAGCATCTACAAATCTGCCCGCAACTTCAGATCGACAAGTTCTCTCCCCTCGTATAAACCCACGGTCAAGGTCACTCGTTATGGCGAGAGAGCTTTCAGTTTTGTTGGTCATGGTAATATGGAACTATTTTGTCTTTCGTCATCGGTAGCATCGCTTCTAAGCAGCCGTTTAAAACTTCCCTTAAATCACATTTGTTTAAAACGTATTATCACTGACATAACATTGCTAAACGATAAGAATATATCTTTTGTAAATTGTAAATTTTGAAAGTTGTAACTTGTGATATATTATTCTTGAGAAAGTTTTTCAGGGTTATGTTTATTATGCATATTTTCAATATTCTATGTTGCCACATTTTTTTACTGTCCCTAGATATTGAACATATTATTGTAAAGCACAAAGAGCTCAGTAGTGGAAATATGCACTATATAAAAACGATTTACTATTGACAGCTAATTCATTTAACATCTACAGTGAAATAATTCTACGCAGCATCACCAATCTGAGAAATACGAAGATAGTATGTTCTCAGCAGGCTCCGGAAATGACTTACAAGCAACTTATGACAGAATGGCAGAGAAAATTTGCAAGATGGGGTCAGACCTGTGTACAAAGAAAACAGAATGCAGCTTCATATCAGACAAACATACAGATACCGTCATGTAACATCCGCTGCAAAGGCAAAAAAAAAAAAGAAGAAAAAAGTATCGGTTTGAATATCTGGCACTTCTTCGTTTGTTTACCCCAGTGGAGAGTATCGATCATCGGATAAAGTGGCGAGTATCGATCTTTGCAATTGTGGAATCATTCTTACCAGAATGTAAAAAAAGAAAAAGCTGTATTTTTCACCAAATTGGTATCCAGGTCCTCCTTTAGTACAATAAAAGGCAAACAAATGTTATTTTAACATCTTTTTCTTCAATGTTTAGGTTCTACTGCTATAAAGCCAAAGACAATCGATGATCGATACTATCCTTGTTCGATACCCACTTCTATACTAGGCCTAAAGGGTAGGAGAATAGGGCCTGAGGTAACAAACGAAGAAGCGCAAAATATCTTAAGTTCTTGGAAAAAAAACAACCCCAAAACAACATCAGATTTTCACGATTTGACACCGAAATTAGGAAACGCATAGCTATAGCTGAAAACAATAAATTTAAAAAATGAGCCTCATATTGAAGAACAGAAAAATCTCCATGAACACAAAAATGAGAAAAATGAAAACCTATGTATGGTGGGTCTTATCATAACATGGCTGCAAATGCTGGACAATTTCTTCCAATATCAGAAAGAAGCCACTGAAATGAAGTTTTCAAGAAGGTTGATCAGAATACCTTGCACAGAAAAAACACCAATAAAGTGCTACAAATGACAAGAACGATGACAACAATAATTGTAGAAAGACAATTGAAATTTTTTTGGCCACATTAACAGAAAATCTAGACAGGAAAAGATTGTGCCAAGTGGAGAAATTGAAGGGAGAAGACGCAAAGAAAGACAAAGAAGACAATAATGTACCGACAGTCTGAATGTCTTTGTAGCCAAGAAAGAGATGGCCAACTACAAGCTCATCCAGGTAGCTGATGACAGGACGCAATGAAGATAGTCGATACCGCACCATGTCTGACACCTGAAGGGAAATAATTGCATTTACAAAAACTAACGTGAAATGAAATAAATTCAGCAATAAGATAATAAACATTAGACATACAAGCGGGAAATCCCGTTCTTTAAACGGAGGGACCACATTATAACAATTTTCAGTCGCAGCACCTCTTCGCTGGCAAAAATACTCTCTTCTTCTTCTGTTCTCACTATCATTCATGGGTGTAAGAGCAACCCTACGAAGTTGAGACATTTTGTTAGTCATAGTAATGCCAGCTTTCAAGATCCGATCTAGATCTAGACCTAGATTTCGTCAAAAACGAATTGCCCACAACAACAAAGCTGTGATGATCAACATGGCTAGTAGAAGGTGGAGAAATAATGTAAAACGAAGAGCTAAGCTTAGATCTATCACAGTTACTGTTGCACAGTATTAAATTTATTTTGTTTGTTTTTTTCTTCTGTTTTTGTTGTTATTATTAATGTGATAGAGTTTCAATGTTAGTAAATGCCATGAACCTTGACGGAAACAGGTCTAGCACGGCAAATAGTCTCCTTGCTAGTTATTTTTATAAAAGTATTATTCTTAATGTAGGCTTCATAATGAGTCATTTGAATATGACCATAATTAATTAAAGGGGGTATGATATGTTTCTATTCAAATTATCCACACAGATAATTGAACTAAATGAATAAAATGATGTGTATGAACTGATACACAAAATTCATGATTAAAGATAGAAAAAAAATCTATTTCCATTATCATTTCAGACAGTTCAATATCTTGCAGCGGTAG
>JAOWAZ010258776.1:0-11943 GCA_028565935.1 Goniobranchus fidelis
TCTCTCTCTCTCTCTCTCTCTCTCTCTCTCTCTCTCTCTCTCTCTCTCTCTCTCTCTCTCTCTCTCTCTGCGTTCACACTCTGTTCACTCTCTCCTCTCTATTCTTTTATCTTCTCTCTTTGATACAATTACTGTTTAACGTAGCTGCCATGTGGCCTGGTGGAAAAAGCTGTTCTTAAGCCTGTTTTTTCATGCTTTTTAACTTCTGCATTGTCTGCCAGAGGGGAAAATTTCAAACAGGTGATTTTCTGGGTGGGTGGGGTCATCTATTATTTTAAAGGCTCTACTTTCTAGCTTATCGGAGAAGATATCCTCAAGGATGAGAGGATAAGGGGACGGGGAGGAATAAAACTGCAGAGCTAAAAAAGGCTGCACTGTTATTTTGTTTTCTGATGATAAACGATAAAATAAACTGGGATTTGGAACTGTTCACTGTCAATTTTGAACTTGATTTGAATTATCAAGTTTGACGTCTATTGTTGGTTTCATCTGAATGGCCCACAATACAAATATAAGTAAAGCATTAATTGGGCATCAAATACGAAAATAACTTAGTAGCCTTTTTTTTTCAAATTTAAACATTAATTTTAAAACCTAATTATTATCATAATCCACTATGTCTGAAAACTTTACCAGACTGAAAACAAAAACAAGAAACAAAAACAAAAAAAAACCAAATAAAAAAGATTTGATTGAAAAAGTTGTCACCTTTCCAAACCTCCCCAAAGCAACCAGCACCAAGTTTAGTAGACAAGCGAACATTATCTCTGCTTATCTCAAGTTCCCTAAACTGCACTACAGGACGGATTCTTGGGCAAGGAGTTGTTAGCCTACAGCAAAGTCCATCTGAACTATCTGAAAAATATAGGAGAAAAATGGCAAATTTTATTACCATGGGAACACAAACTTATCATTCATGGGAGGGCAATTTTAAATTCATAGGAGTGCAAAGTTCTTTATTTCTGAATTATGGAAGGGCAGCAGAGTTTTTATTTATGGAAAGAAAAATTTCAATAAATTAAGTATTTAAAACAGAAACTGTTATTATTCATAGAAAGTAATATTATCATTCATTGGAAGTAAAGTTAACACTTAATGGAGGCCACTTGGTTTATCAGTGAAAGCTTTTATTTCTTGGAATTAATTGAATGTATTTTTTATTGAACGATGAGTTAAGATAATATGCATTCATTACCAAAACTATCAAAGCAAGTAAATTCCCAATGGCATTTACAATCCTTTTAGATAAGACAAAAAATGACAATTTAAATACCTTCAAACACACCTATTCATGCACACGTAATCATACACATTCTACACTGGGTGAAAAAAAAAGGGTATTATATACATTATATTGCAATCTCTAGATAACAAACATTTATCAAATGGTCCAGTAAGATATTGTGGCTACATGGGGATAAGATAAGCTATTCTCACACCCATTTTCATATACAAATAAGAGAGTGAAGTGCATAGTGTAATAATGTCTACATTATAATGTAGTACTTTGTTGCCATAAATGTGTCTGCAATTTAAATTTATGCGTATATAGTGAACATCCTTTAAGTGTTATATGTTTTCCCTCCACCCTCCCCCCTGATTATAGCACTGTGAAAGCAAATTTCCCTTTGGGATGAATACAATTTCCTTATTCCTTATTCCTTATTTAGGTTAGGGGGGAAAGCTTAACTCATTAAGTGCCTAGTGGGGTTTCCATTGTTGTGCCAAGCCATTTTAACACTGTATTGTATATTTAGGGTTGTGTTAGTAAATGAGTTCATGCTGTGCTTATTTTTCATAAAAATAAGACTTATTATAAATGAAATTGAAAGATGTTGGATGAGGAATAACTATACAATATTTACAGGGACAAATTTTTCATGTGTTGGGTTTGTGTAGAGGTCAAAGAGGTAAGAAAAAGAAAGATAATTGATGTAGTAACAAATGCTATCCATTTCTCTTTGTGTTCAAATATTGCCTGTCTATCCATGAGTGGGTAGCAATTTACAGAGTTCAGATATTCCAATTTGGTGAATAGATATCAATTTTTTTATGCAACTTTTCTATTTACAGAGCCTAGGTCTAAGTAATAGGGTCCTCTCTACAGAATTCTTTCTGTGTGGTATTTTCTGAAGCACTCTTTGGCCTTGCCCTTGCCTTTACCTTTACTCATCTTAGTGGTGCTAGATCCAGGTCCAGATCTTTTGAGTGGATGGAGGAGCGGCGTTTCATCATCATCACTACCACTGCTGTTACTAGAACTAGATCTATAGCCATCACTTTGAACAAGTGCTTCATCATCATCACTAATATCTAGGTCTGATAACGAACTATTGTCTGACAAATCTTCATCAAGAAGTGTTGCAATCAAGTTATGTGGCTCTTGGCTGGTTAGTCTATGGTTTTTAGGGCAAGTAGAACTAGTGGATTTTCCACTGGGACCAGGGGTGGGAGTGGCCATTGTTTGTTTACATTAGAAACCAACAAAACACTTGAAAACATGACTAAAACACCTCTTTTCAAGCTAAAAACGCACGCTAGACACCATTTTCTTTTGAACTTGATGTTCAGATAGAGTTATCTTCCTTACATACAATTAAAAAGTCGCACAACCGGCCGCCAATGACTAAACAAACTTCACTAGGGATATCAATGATGTATCGTCGATTGTCACAACCAGGTCCTGCTATATTGACGAGACGATTGGTATTTAATGAGTTATGGTATTTTGCGTTATATGTTCTTTGTTGAAGTTTTGAAACCTTTTCATCAAACAGATGCCTAGCATGTTTGCTATATATTTATACCCAGTAAGTATTATGTACCACTAAGACAACTCATCCTCTTTCATTTTTCTTCCTTTATTGTAGCATCATTCAGAGCTATTGCCTTACTCTCATCATGGGCTAGCCTGGCGGTATCGTTGGTATCTCATCACCGCTCGCTACGAAATTCCAACACAGATAAAGAAAAGATGAACTGGACAAGTGTTCCCTTTTACTTCATATGGAGAGCTAGTGAAATCGGAGGGCGAGTGTTGTGCATAGCTACTTTTGCTTCAACCTTTCAGTTGTGGGTGTTCGGACCTCTGCTTTTCCATTGGTTTTTTATGTCTGCTTGGCTGATGGCCCAGAAAACTAGTTTTTACAACAATACTTGTCAAGAAAAAGTGTTTAATGTTATATGTGGTTATGTTATGATATTTTGTTTTCTCAACTTGAGGGAAGGCACTACTAGATACCGCTTTGTGTTGTTTTACATCATTTTTTATGTAGAGAATTTTTTTATGTTAGGTTTTTGGTTTCGCTTCACTCGTGATCTAGACGAGTGGTACCACTTAGGGGGATTCATAGCAATACTAGTCCTTTTTTTTCTTCATGTCATTTTTCAGCTTCTGTATTATGGGTTTTTCCACCCTACAAAGGGCATCAAATTTTGCCTGCGTTGTAGTGCAGAAAGTGTGTATGAATCTTTGTGCTATGACCTAGAATCAACTACAGAAGAGCCTGATCCTCCACCCACTGCAACCCCTATCGCCCCAGCCCGCTCAAACTCCATCACTAATCACAGACATGAAAACAATTACATTGAACCCAAAGTTACCACTGTTTAGAGAGGTTTGTTGTCGAAAGGAGGAAATGAGTTTGTTTGATACAAAGAAGAGTGCTATCATTTCATTTTTGTACTTTTCCTTCCGGACTACGCATGTACCTCAAATATCAAATGTTTCTGTGGAAAACAATTTTGTCTACTGAAATCTTTATTATTATTCTACTAGTTTTTAGTGAAAACATTTCAGAATCAAAATGTCACCATCTTGTGTATCATAATGGTGTGAGATACTGTCATAATCAGTAATGCTTGATGCCAAGCCTATAACAAACTATAAAGCTCTCTTGAGGCACAAGCATATACTGACCAATCAAATATGCATTTACAGAAGACATGGGCATAAAAGGAAAGGGTGAACATAACAGTAAATCACCATACTGAGTTGTATTTCATATTAAATAGGACACATTGAATATACATATAATGGCAAACTGTCTAGATTTTTTGTATTGTTTTAGAAAAGTATTGTTCATAGATTTAAAGTTTCATTGAAACCTAATAAATGGTAGTAAAACATTAATGCTCATCAGTATTTAGTAAATGTACATCAGTATTTAGTTGGCATTATAGATGCAATAATACAGTGCTTAATAACTGGCTGTTGGTATTTTCATGACATGTCATAAATAAAATGCATGCAATGTTTTTCCACTGCATATTTAGCATCCACGTAGTATGAGTCAGGGCTGTAGACTTTCCCTTTCATTAGTTTAAATGTTATTGCTCTTTAGTTTGATATAATAAAGATAGACCTTGAGTCCATATCTTATTCCACCATCTATCTCTCTACCTAACTCCCTCTCTACCTCTTTCTTTCTCTTTCTTACCTATTTCTTTCTTTCTTACCTATTTCTTTCTCTTTCTTACCTATTTCTCTCTCTCTCTCTCTCTCTCTCTCTCTCTCTCTCTCTCTCTCTCTCTCTCACTCTCTCTCTCTCTCACTCTCACTCTCTCTCTCTCTCTCTCTCTCTATCTATCTATCTATATATCTATCTATCTATCTATCTATCTATCTATCTATCCATCCATCCATCCATCCATCCATCTATCCATCTATCTATCTATCTATCTATCTATCTATCTATCTATCTATCTATCTATCTATCTATCCCAAGGAATAAATAAGACATTGAAATGTTTTTTTGTTTTAACGTTTCAGATGAATCACTGAAGTAGAATATGATAGATAGATTTGTATTCTTAAGGACATATATATGTTGTGGTTTTTATTATATGTTTGACATAGAAGTTATTTATTTAATTATAAGTCTGATGGTGTGTAGCATAAATGTACCAGTACATATGAAGGACACACCTGCCAGTTTTTTCTCATTTTTAGATCATATTTGTGAAACGTTTGTTTCTTCGTTCTGAAAGGTTTGTTTCTTCATTCTGAAACCTCAAGAAGTTTATTTGTCTAGACATTTACTTTACATCAGTTCTTCATTGTAATTTTGCTGTGAAAATTTCTGCCATTGAATATTTGTAGAATCTTTGTCATCAGACATCACTAATTAAATCTGTCACTTTTTTTTTGTAATGTTGCGCTTTGGTTTTTCAATAGTGATGAAATGGATAAATAGATGTAGGAGTTTTGATATAAATGACTTTCTTCTCCTGTTGAAAAATCACACAAAACTCATGTTAAATGACCTCAACTCTGTCCCCAGCACTATCTTCGAGACAAAGGGCAGGACCATGTTCAAATCTTAGAAATTATCGAGCAAATGTTGGAATATGTCCCAGAAGCACGTATCACACTAAAAGAAGCCCTCCGACATCCATTCTTTGAGTCACTTAGACATAAAGAACGAGAGAATGTACTAATGAGTTTGCCTAGAGATAGTGTGCAGAATGAGAATGATGTTACTAATGAAATCCCCACTCCTAACAATGTCAATGCCAATACTGTGATTGAACCCATATCCAATCTTGCAGTAGTGCCTGAGCCGACTTTGCCTGCACCCACCATCAGTGCTACTAACAACCATAAGTCTCTAGAGGGGGAAGGGGACGGGGCGGGCAAGGGCCTGATCAGAGAAGAAAGTGCTCCAGAAGCAAACGCAACAGAGCCAGTGGCAGCCAAAAAAGTGGAAGCCGAAGACAATGGCTATTCTTCCATTGCTGCGGAGTATCGGCGCAGGCGCCTGAACAAGTTGAATAGGCACCACACAATGGAGGATCCTTACGATGGCACTCAGTTTGAAGAACTAGGCAAGACTCTGGATAAGATAGAATCAAAGCAGGATATTTCTGCTGCTGATAATAAAGTTGTCTTCAAGACTGGTGAACCTGAGAATGCACCCAGCCAAGCAGATGATTCATCATCATCCACTGTCAGTCGTCGCCGTGCCAGGCAAGAGGCCATGAAGCAAGCCAAGAGCATGGACTGGAGCCACTTGACTCATACGACTGATTTTGAGCCTGAAGAAACTCCCAAAAGTGTCCTTGACCGCCCAATTCCTAGACAGAGAACAGAGTCTAAGGGTGATGCTCCTGTAACAGCCCGTAGACGACGTAAAGAATTACATCAGCGTGACAAAACGCCTCCAATAAGTCAGCCACAACCTGCCGACAGTTTTGATGATGATGTTTTCGATCAAGGCAAAAATGCATTGTCTGACCTTAACCCTTCAGCCACTGAGTTTCTTCCTAAATCATCTTTCGTTAGAAGAGCTCCGTATGAGATTGCTGAGATGGAAAAAGAGAAAGAGGCTAAATTACAGGAGCAGAAGAACAAAAACAGCAGGGGTGACGGTGCCCAGGCTCCAATTTCGATGTCCAATATGAAATTCCCTCTTGTCGACAAGCTTAAAACCCAGGAGACACAAACAATTCATGACCGCATTACACGGATATTCCTCGAGAAGAGTACCCAGACCCCTGAGAGTTTTTACCCCCCAATACCTACTCAAGACAAAGGTATTGATGCTAATCAGTTCTCTGATGGTACCTCTGTTACTAGCACCTGGTCATTTGACTCTGTTGCTGATCTCAGTCTGGATTTAGATGATGCCACTGAAGTGTTCGTGCCTGACACAACCGCTGACTGCTCTGTAACACCTGTACCTCCAGGATCAGAAAATAAAGGAGAAACTTTTGATAATTCAGGCATAGCCGTAGGTCGCATCTTTCCAGCTCCTCAAAGTTTTGTCTCTGAAATACTTCCATCATCAGAGGCCCCAGCCTCTGAATCAGGTAACCAGGTAGCTAAAGCTCAGGTAAAAAGTCTTCCTCAACAGTCATCTGTAGGCAGTATACAATTGAAACAACCAGTTTTACCTGCCAAGCCTGTAAAAAATCAGATGAGTTTAGACAGTGGCGTTGCAAGCTTCATTATTCTAGAGAGTCCAGTGGTGACATTGCCTCTACCTAGTGCACCAGCACCTGTGCGATTACAGCCTTTCTCAATTCACAAGTCAGCCTTATCAAAAGGCCCACCTATTAAACCAACTGTTTTACAGGGAGGCGAAAGTAAAATAAAAAAGCAACCCCCAGCTTCCACTCTTGCTCAGGTTGTTTTACCTCAGGGTCCTGTTGTACAGGGACAGGGTCAAATTACCCAGGGAGCCATGGTTATGTCTATTAAAAAACCAGGGGGAACAATTGGAACAGGGACTACACCTTCAACTGCTCTCAGTACTTCAGTGTCATCTGAAGGGCAAATTGCAGCAGGTATGCAAGGAATTGAGGGGGGAAATGAGGTTGTTTTGCCCAAACTTGAGAAAGCCCGAGCAAGGCGACGCAGAAGGATGGATCGTAAAAAGAAAGTTGAAGGTGATGGACCTGAGATTCAAAATGAGAATACTCCCGTGGAGTATGCTACGCCCCCATCCACCCCAGTTCAGGGTAAACAGGTATCAGAAAAAAAAAAAGTTCCACAACTGGACAATGTGAATGTCAGTAGTAAAATGCACATTGCCTCCAACCCACAAACTCGCCAACTTAGCCTTGAGAGTGCCAATTCTGATGTCTTTGTCTTAGCCTCTGACAGTTTAGACAACTCTGCCCAGGGGGAGAGATGATCACAGTTACTGAATAATATTTGGTGATCAGCAGAATGTTTTAAATTTTATTTGTATTGACATCTTGTTTTGTATGTGATTGCAATGCAGATTTTGGTTAATAATGATTATCTCTTACATCTCTGTAAACAAGCCTCAATATCGTAGCTCCCAACTCTCTTATATTTTGATTCAAATACTAAAACATCAACTAATGATTTCATCATTAATGGGTAGAATAGTTGGATATCTTTTATGGCCCATGTTTTCAAAACAACAACAACAACAAAACTAAACAAAAATCCCAAGGAAGAAAAGAAAGAGAATATGACCTTTTTCTGGAAAAAGAAATTACCTTTTGACAGCTTTATTCTCTTTTACTTATGAAAAGGAAAAAACTCTTTGAGAATGCCTCGAGTGCGACAGAATAATTTGGCAGAAGCAGTCATGAAATTGTAGCCTTGGTGGAAGATGGTTCAAACCTTGTTTAAATCTTAAAAACAATTAATTGATATACATGTCTCCCCTCCAGTGGCCTCCATTCCCATTGTCAAAGGACTGAAATCTACAATCCCATTGTCCCACATATCATATTGCAGTTTTCTCTTTCTTTTCATCCTTTTTTTTTTTTTTTAATCATTTTTCTTTTTTTGTTTTTCCTCTGAAGCATTGATTTGAGAAATGTTTTACATTTGTTTTCCTGTCATTACAGCACCCAATTAAAACGGTGCATGTTAAGTCTGTGATTCACAACTGCATGGTAGTGGAAGTTTGCATTTTTACTTGTGTGTTAGAACTTTCCATAATATTTATAACTGAATGGATTCTGTCTGTCAGTTCAAGGATTAACAATGATGAAGATGTATTATTTATTTTACACAAGGACACTGGTCATTTGATTTGGTTTATGCCCGTGATTGTATGTTTGCTGTTTGTTTGTTTTAGTCTGTTTTCTTTATCACGGTGAAAGGTTTATGTTTTTTTGTTCTTTGGCTGTGTGTTGATTTAATTTACAAAGTTAAAGAAACTAACCTGTGAAGAATTGACTATGTGCAAGACTGGATTGAAATACATACAATAGTGAAACAATTTTAAGCTTATGTACCATTTTTGCCATCCACTAGTGCATGTCAGGACCTACTCTGTCACATTTCTCTTTTCTTTTTGTCCTCTTATCTCATTTTAATCTTATATGTTTTACCATCTTCCTGTTGCAGGGAATTTGTGTGCGTTTTTGTGTGGAGTTTATTTTTGAGTGAGACTTTGCCATCATTTTACTTTCACTGCTTTTCTTTCTGTTTTCTTTTTTTTTTTTTTTTTTTATGAATATTGTATGAAGAGCCTACACCCTTTGTAGATAACATGCCACATTTGTCTTGTGTACTCCTGCTATATGTGTGTGTTCTCCCATCTCAAAGTAAGAATATAATCAATATTCTGAAGGAATGTCGGAGTTGGCTTCACAGTTTCGAAACTTTTAGGCTTAAAACAATATATTTGTGTACCATTGAAAATTTGGAGAGCATAAAGCCTCATGTCTCTTTTATATTCGTCAGTAAACCCTTTTCATGATAGGTATAATTCAAAAAATGTAAAGATTAGATTTATATGCTTGTGGAATAGCTGGTTTGCTCTCCTTTATCTGATTTCGAGTTTTAAAAGTAAAAAAAAAAGAAAGAAAGAAAGACAATGCAGTTATGAGACATTCTGGGTGAATTGGAGATGTTGGTGCTCTGTTCGAAACTACCATAATATTAATGCATTTTGAAGGCTTGTAGTCTTACACTGTGCTGGAACTGTGAGTTTAAGGTAAGTCATTTGATGAATGCTACATGTATTCTATGCCAAGTCATAATGTCTTATGTCCGGTATTTTGTGTGTCTGTGGATTTTTTTATGTTTTAATGTTTGTTTTCAATATTTGTACATTGCTTTGCTGTTGTAATTTTTTATTCTGTGATTGATCGTTTATTTGTTCTTTGTGTGTTTTTACTGAAGAGGGCAACAGCTTTTGTTTGGGTTTTTTTTGCTTTTGGGGGGGGGGAGATATAATTAAGCCATTTATGTTGCGGTCACCTCTATCAGTTGTTGTAAGCAACCTTCTTTTCACCTCCATTTCTATGTCCTCTTTGTCTTTGTTTTATTGATAATTATGATAATATTCTTCTGTTAAAATATTGATGGTCTGAGTGGCTGATATGGTTGACAGTGAAAACAATTTTAGATTTATGCCCCCATTTAAAACGCTTTCCTTTTTCTCCAATTTTGAACATTGTTGCATGTTACTATGTATATTATGCTCTTTTATCGACAAAAGCTTTCAATTTTGATTTATTTTAGGTATGTATTATTTTTATTTTTATTTCCTTATATGATACTCCTGACTAATTACCAAAAGATGAAATGTGAAAGCTTTTGCAATGTCATTATCGAATTACCACTTTGAAGTTCTTAAATTTATTCAGACAGTAGAATCTTGGTATAACATACTCCTTTCGGACCATGAAACTATTATGTTGCAGTCGAGGTCCTTTGTAGCTGTTGTTTGAAAGGCAAACCATCCAGTTGATGACTTACCATGCATGCAGTAGCTAGTTTTATTCCAAATCAAAACAACTTGACTTACATTGGTCACTCGTAGGTTAATTTTTTGTGCCAATCTTTTCACAATTCGACCACATCGTGTTCACACTGGATTTTGATTAAGGCATTAATTTGTCTGGCAATATCAGACTGTTTCCATCCGCCTCTGATCTCAGGAATGATCTTCATTTTCTCTTGAATGTGAGGGTGGGAGGGGTTCTTTTCGATGCCATGATGCAGTTAGGGATAATGATGACAATGATGTGAGTAAATAAAAATGAAAAAATGCTGATGGCAGCCATTGTTGGAAGATGAATGAATGTAAAAATGGAAGTCAGTGTGGTCCTAAACAAAGCCACTCCAACCACACATCTCTATCGGTTGGAAGAAAAGGTCTGTGGTAAATTAAATGAAGCACTGATTCATGTGACTCGACAGAGGAAACAAGGAAGCTCCAAACTTTACCAATGTCTTTGATTGGACAATAAAATTTAATTTGCTAGTAAGGAATGGTGAAGACCTGCAAAACTGTTGGGACATATACCTGAGGATGCGACGTGTCGACGGGGATGATGCTCTGCCATACGCAGCGATAAATCCCCCATTACCGATATTACAAAGACTAAGTGAAGATACGGAACCGAGGTGTGAACAACTGGTTAAGCCTACACTGCAAAAGTACTTACCTAGGCCACGGCGAGCTCATCAACATGCATACCACTCGCAGTATAATGTCATCAAGTGGTTCTGGCTAACGGGTAGGCTTGTTGACATTTAACCTTTGGTAAAGTTGTTGTCCTCTTTGATAATAAAGAAACTTCAAAAGTGCGTTATAAAAATGGGTTTAAGGTGGAGAATTGTACTTTGTAGCAGAGTGTACGTTGTATCACGGGTAAGTTATACCGAGATTCTACTGTAGTTTGGAAAAGTTACGGGTATAAATTACAATAAAGCTAATTGTCACTTTATCATAAACAGTCTTACCAGCTGGGTAACTTGTACATTTCATACATAATTTTCCTGTTTCCACAAACCTAAAGCAACACAAGAAGAAACAGACAACAAATACTCAAAAAACAACCCCCCCCCCCCCCCCCCCACACACAAACAAACAACCACGAAATACATGTAGTATCACAGTATGTGTCGGTAGTAATAGGTTTTTTTTTTAACATTCTTTACCGATCCAAGTTTTCAACTTTTTGTACCAAGGGAAGTAACTCGGGATAACTATTCATTGTTTACATTTGCAACCGAAACTAGTGGGATGCAATAATGCAATGGTTGCAATAGGCTCCCGGTTAACGATGATGTAAGGGGGAAAAGAAGTAAAGTATCAATGCACAATATATCATCTTATAAACTCTTGATGTAGATATAGATGTATGTTTTCAAGCAGTTGGACTTTTTGAATGGTAGTATCAGTAGGCTATCAGAAGGCCTGTAGTTTGACTCGTTTGACTGTAATGGTAGGCCTATTAGGGACACTGGCATCTGAACTTCTGGAGTGTAGCTTGTAGCTTCAGCCCCACTTCTACACTCCAAACCCTGATTAAAATCAAGACAAGAAGGCCAACATAATTAAGATATAAGGTAATTGTTTTCTTAAGTCATTCTACAAGTAATAACAAATTAATTGTTAAAAGTTGAGTTGTGTCCTCATTGCTTTGAGATCTCATTCTAGTTGTGTTTTTTTAGATGAAACATTGTTAATAGTTGATAAATATTATTGAAATAAAAATGAT
>JAOWAZ010259887.1:0-11941 GCA_028565935.1 Goniobranchus fidelis
CACCCACCCTTCTTACACACACAAATACATACTACAACAAATACACTGTATTTAAGTCTCGACTTCAGGGTTTCTGTATTGGTTTTGTTTATTATTTGTATGTTTTTTTGTTTTTTGTTTTTTTTTAAACTTTGTTTTCTTTATTGAAATCAGACAGACAGATGAGATTGTTTTTCCTCCATTGTGGTACACTTTACACACTATCTCATTGCTACAATGGATGCGTTAAAATCTAAATCTTTAGTGTGTTGCAGGTTTCCTAGATCTAGGCTATGCATTAATTGATGAGTGCTGCTAATAAACAGCATAAAATGGTGATGTTGATTCCAATACATCTATTACTATTAAGCCTATTATCTAAGCTTCCCCTCCCCGTCATTATATGATATGACCTGAGGAACAGGAGATTAGGCCTAAATGTTATACTCGAGTGGCATTCTTAACTAAAACTACATGCACATTGAAAATAGTCGTCAAGAAGGAAAGTAGGGGGTGAGGTGAGAAAAATTGAATCTGTAGAATGTAGCTCGTTTTCCCTTTCCCATTGTGTCAGAATGACAGTAAAGTATTATTCCCGTACCAAATCTGCCTGCCACAACCCCACATTATGTATTGTAGCCTATTCTATCATTCGCACAATGGCCTTGTTTGCTAATGACCCAAATCTGGCAACCGCAGCGCAAGTGCATGTAATAGTCACACAGTAGGTGAGTAGACCTTTCTTACTGCCTCTAGGTTTAGACATACATCAATGATACACGGAGTCTCCAACAATATTATGCAGTATTCTCATGTACTGTATCGTACATGTCCATGATCGTATCAGCTGGATGGCTTGAGAGTTGTAATAGTCAACAGGGCCACTGACATTGTAATATCTTTTGGGTCTATTTCACTCCAAAACTTTGTCCATTATCAAAGGTAACTACCAGTGTTATTGTATCCTCTTTTACTATTAACATGATTATAAGAGTTGGGTAAAAAGAGAGGCATCTCCTTAGTGGATGATGGGTATAGTGCATTGAGCGTGTGTTTGTAAGTTTGTGTTTAGGCAAGTGATCATACTCAAACTCGCAACAGGCAAAATGTCTTTGTTGGGACAAATTTGACGGATCGAATACATGTCCAACATTTGCAAGCAGAGTCAGAGCAAATTGTGCACTGTTATAGTTATAGCCCAGGTTCCTATTGTTTACACTTATAGAGAGAAAATTCCGGGATTTGATTTGCCACTGTTATATCCAAGTTCCTGTAATAAACGAGGCCATCATAAATCAACTCGTAAGTATTAGAAAACGGGGCTGATAGACAGGGAGAATGTCTGGCATAAGGTCACTTAGGAAAAAATCTTAAAAGAATGACTCACAGTATGTTTACACAATTACGAATAATTCCAAGCTTTATCAACATGATTTTGTTGCATGCATAATTATAACTAGACATTTCTCATAAAATGTTTTTGTTCAAAGAAATTTAGTTTAGTTATGTAGGTGACAGTGAAAATGGGTCATACTTGAAACACAGTAATAGTACTGAAGATTTCAAGAAACAACTTATGACCCTATTACATGTTCTGCCAACTGGACAGATTTTGACACTACAATTGCCGTATGCCTACCGTTTGCCAGAGAATTGTTATAACAGTGATATTACACATTCAGGCGGCCTGGCGTTGACCAATAGCTCATAGAGCACATACGTGTAATTTTCACATAAGCCTTCTCTCTTAAAAATGTGTTGCTGCTGTAATCTTTCGACTTTATTTTCCACAAAGTCCATTGAACGGTACATTTCGATGAATAGATTAGAAGAATTGAATCTTTACACCACGACGCCATATTGAAATCAAACGTATAGATCTAGGCCTACACAATTGAATACAAGCTTGCACAGCACAGCTTCATGTGTTGGCCAACTGTGTTGATGTGCTAAAGGATAAACCAACTATGGTAACTGAATAAATTTTTTTTCTAATTTTTTCAAATGTCAATAAAATGTGTTCCTTGCGAGGCATGCTGTTAATTTTGATACACTGGTTCCGAATCTTGTATTTATTTTACTCTAGGATGACAATTAAGAAAGTGTGTACAGGTGTGATAAACGCTGCCTAGGTAAACTTCAAAGAGATGTCACTTGCCAACCATTCCCAATTTCAGTGAGCTAAGCCTGGGGTCGGCCGGAAGAAAAAAATTTTTCCTCCCAAAAAATTTGGGTCTATCCAGCGGCCTACCAACGGCCGGATGTGGTTGCACGATATGTCCGTATTACACAATCCGGTCCAATGTACTGTTGTCTTACTGTCAAAATCTGTCCGGTTGGCCGGAACGTGCAATATGGCCTTTTGAACATCACTTTAAGAACTTAATACTAGCTAGATTATTTTAAGCATAAGTAGAAATTCGTGATTTGACATTAATACTCAGATTATCTGAGTCAGTCAGCCAATTTGAAGACTACGACTACGACTTCTACTAAAAAGAAACGGTAGCCATAAGACATACTGTAAATACAGTGCAACCTCTTGATAACGACACCCCTGAATAACAACAACTCCTGGATAACGACATTGACCTCCGGTTCTGATTTTTTTTCTATGTATGTGCTGTGGTATGGGAAAAGCAAGGAATTGTCTAAAAAATCACTCTTCCACCTTTTGATAGTTTCCTTTACTGCAAAATCTGCTGAATGCAGCAGTCTTTTAATTTTATTTACTTTCTCTAAAACCTTTTAAAAATGAATTTTTGAAAATGCAATGCGAACAACCATCAAAACTGAGAAAAGAGTCTTTAAAGATGGTGTAGGCTGAAATTTCAAGGCTGCTAGGGAGGATAAAGAATAAACGTAGAAGAATATACAAGCAATGTAGCCTGTCATTCATCTCAACAGCATCAAAAGTATCATTTCTAATACTATTGTAAAAGCATCTAAATCTAAACAGATCTTCCCATCTCTGCTCCAGTCCCCTCTCCTACTATGATTGGGACATGATCTAGTCGAGGTGAGCCTAGATCTAGATATAAGAATCTATACTTTTTTCCTGTCAAATATCAACTTTGTGGGATCAAATGTGACTTAGCAAGGTAACATATAACATTGTCAACTCCGATTTGACATGCCAAGTCAAATGTGAACATAGTCCATTCAAATATGCAGATTGAAAGCTCAAATGCATAAGAATGAAAGTTCAAATGTGACAAAGCAATTTCAAATGTGACAACTATGCATGAAAATATTTTGCAACATGTTTATTGTAACAGACAAAATAATAATGATAATGATAATGTCATTATCAGATGTACAGCTTATTCGCCAAATTCTAAAAGTAGATCTCTACAAGACTCTAGATTTAAGGCAGTTACAATATATCAAGATTTAGGTGTACAGATTTTATAGACCTACGAAGATCTAATCTAGAGATCTAGATCGCTTCGAGATCTACAATCAGCTAATTTTGTTTACATTTTGCTTGTTTGGGCTAATCTAAGATGGCATCAATCGATGTTCTCTCAAGGATGATAAGATGATACCTTTAATACTATTAATAGCGAGTAATTAGTAATTTCCAAATTCTACTGTATAAGTAGTAATAAAAAACCCTGTTTAGCAACATAGATTTTAGTAAAGCCCTTGTTAGTGACATCAATATAGTGATAATTGGCAGTGGACTATGACGCTTGATAGCCAAATAGGCAACCTCATTTCCAACCAGCATCATCTCATACTCTTAGCCAATAAAAACACTTTTTTTCCGACCAATAAGATGTCCTACTCAAGCTTACTCATAGCCAATGAAATCGCCTTGGTACAGACAAATGAAAACATGTGCTTACCTACAAATGAAATTGCTTTATCTCTGTTGCCATCGAGTACATAAGAATTGGCACTATCGACAGTGTCATTAGTCATTACCAATTGCCGAAAACCCCGCTGACGATTCAAGAATCCGAAATATTCACATTTTAACGTGGTTGGGACTTGTCACAGGCACTGGTCGGCGCATTGCATCGTTATACTCAAGGAAGACTTACCCCGACTCCCTTCTTCCACCGTCTTGAAAACCCTGGAATAATGACACCACTGGATAAGGACATAATTTTCCAGTCCCAGGCAATGTCATTATGCAGGGGTTGCACTGCATTGCTATTTTTTTTTTTTTAAACCTGTGGAGATAGTCTTGTGAAATGTAGGGGTGACATTCGCAGTAGCTTGTCCAAAATTTCTTAAGCTTTAGAGAGACAAAAAATACTCCAAGGATCAATGGAAGAGAGGAGGCAAACAAATAAAATTAACACATAGCACCTTTAGCACATTTATTATCAGCTTACTAGTAAAGATCAATAAAATTTCTGAGACTATATCTTGAGATTCTGAATGGACATTTGAATAAACAGAAACCTGTAATCATGCTTGTTTTCTATAATATAGACAAATGGAGTATAAACACACAAACAAAACCAACAAAAACTGCTATGACTGTTGCATAGTTGAATCATCTAATTTTCCATTGTTGCCTTCAGTTTCCTCAATGTTGGCAGATTTTGCATCAGTAAGGTCCTCCTCCTTAAATTCCTGACTGACAAACTCCTCTTCAATTTGACTAGATCCTTCATTCAGCTGTGACTCACTAATGCCCTGATGTAAAAGTACAACTTGTTGAGAATTCTGCTCCCCTCCTCTTACCAAAGGTTCTCCTGGACTTTCAATGATGTGTAACTCTTCACCATCTTCTGTCATTATAGTCTGGCCGATGATTTCCATAGCTTGGTTCATGCTGCCGTCTTCATCCTCTAATTCATCATTTTCTACACCTACATTGGCACCAGGCAATTCAAGGGGTTGATCTGTCAATAGTCAAGAGCAATTGTTTAAGGAATAATGTTGCACATATTAAAACACTATTTTAACATGACTAAGTAGGCTACATGAAATAGAAATATCCTTAATACAAATATATGTTTGAAAGCCATTGAAATGAAGTTCAAGTAATAAAATATCAAGTTGATATTTTTACCTTGTAGGTCAGATTTAATTCCACTTATGATGTATGATATATTTTTAATATCAACAATTTTTTGTTCAATGTAACATTATATATATATATCAAATCTTAGCAAAAGGTTGACCTTCAAAATGTCAAACTTTCACTTTAAATCTTCCTCAGCAACAACACTAAAAATACATTATGTAAAACCAAAGCTGAGCCCTTTTTAGATATATTGTTAATACTGTTCTATCTTTTCAATAGTTAGTGTGCACCTCTTTGTCAAAATGACTGAATCAAATGAGTGCCATAGCGAAAAAAAAAAAATGCATACTTACTGTTTTGTATTGTGTCTGGCAACATATGTGTTTGTCTAACTTTAGTTTTATATTCAGCTACATTTGTCTAACCAGTATGATTATTTTTAGGTGAGAAAATTATAGTGCGACAATCAAATTTAAAACAGATTTTTGTCTAGATTTTCCATTAATATCATGATGGTGTAATAGTCTCAGATCAGTAATAAGAACATGCTGCCGTCTTCATCCTCTAATTCATCAATATGATCATAATGCTTTTTTTACAAATTGCATTACCAAAAAAGACTAGAACATTATCTGTTTCTCAACAACTTTTACATGTGGGCCCCAGATGGCACAAGCAGTACCTATAAAAAAAATGAAAGAACTTTAATTAACGAATATAAAATGACATGCAGAATCTTACCTGCCACCATAATGTTCACACCAGGTGGTTTTTCAAGGGAAATATTTTGACCATCCACTGAAATGTTATGGCTATCAACAGAAACAGCTTGACCATCTACAGCAATGTTGTGACCATCAAGAATGATTCGTTGAACATCAGGACCAACAACAGTGGGAATTTGGATTGTAGCTTGGCTGGTCCCACCAGCAGACGTAGGAATGGCCAGAATCTGCTCTATCATCATGACATTGCAGACCTGCTGATGTTCCTGTATGGAATATATTAAGGGTATGTTAGAGGTGGAAGAGTACGAATATGACTGATACCTGCATGAAGAATGTGAAAGAGATTATGGGTCATATCAAATTCAAACAAAGAAGACTACCTTGAAGATCAGGGGTGAGGGACCTTAGTTTTCTTATTATGACTCTTACTGAGAAAGAGATTATGGGTCATATCAAATTCAAACAAAGAAGACTCTACCTTGAAAATCAGGGGTGAGGGACCATTGTTTCATATTATGACTCTCAACTCTTTCTGTTTGAAAACATTTGCAGAGCAGGCTGGCAGTGAGTGGGGCACGTAAATACAATGTACTCAGCTTAATTCAACATCTCACTATTCAGCATTCACTATAATTGCTTCACTGCCAAGGGCCTATATTTTTACCTTATGTGCCACGCCAGTGGAATCGACTGGACGATGATGCAGTGCTTGTTCTTCTTTTAAGGAAAGGAATCAGGGCACATAACTTGTTCATTTTGTTAGTGAAGGATTAGTAAAGTTGGTTCAGTTGATAATCATTCTTTGTAAGAGAAATATTAGTAGAACTATTTTTTCTTTTTGAGCTACCAAAGTGTTATCTCAATCTTCTCTTACAATGGCAGAGAGACAAAAAAGCTATCACCCACTGCTTCAACTGTTGAGCTTTAGAAGAGGTGTTGAATGGCTGACAGTGATGATGCTAACTGGTATGAGTATGAGGATGTATGTAGTGAGAAAAGTGATGGATAGGATGATTTCTTGCTGGGATGCATGGTTGGAACACTACATCTAGGTACCAGCGGAAACACCTCCAGATCTAGATCTAGCCCTAATGAAGCGTTCCCGGCTAGGCATGTAGATCTAGATATGGTATGATGACAGAGGGCGACTACGATTTTACTAGGTCTAGATTTTGAAGTCAACGCTTAGATTCAACTGCTTCAACAATAAGATTAAGATTTAGATTTACTTGAAGTGAAAGAGATGCAAGACCCAATGAAACCCCTGGCACATGGATGTTACCATAGCCATATCGATATAACACTGGCAGTTAAGGGGACAAAAAGTCACAAATAATTCCCTCTTTATCCTTCTAATAGAATGTTGCTCAAATTGACATGCAGCTTGGCTCATTCCTCTTAATTCGGCTAGTTCCCGCCAGGTTTTAAGATCAAACTAATCCAAAATTCTTTTGCCTGGCTGCCTTCAGATTGTTTTCATCCATTGTGATTGAGTCAGTGTGGGAATGACGGGATTGGGGGAAAGGGAGGTGAGGATAGAAGAAAAGGTGTGGCATGAGGCCTAGACAGACGCCAATTGGCCTAGACCTACTAACACTGCGACAAGCAGGAATGGCAGAGGCAGGCATCCCCCTGCTGGGTACCACTAATGTGCACATGCTTATGTGTGCCTGTATGTGTGCACAGCTGGCAGTGGTGAGGAAGAAGACCAAGAGGAATAGGTGATTAGACCTATATATACTCCAATGGCATGTCTTACTAAAACTACATGCACTAGTCAACACAACAAGTATGTTTGATTTGATTGTGAATTATGCCCAGTACATCCCATAGGGATGATCTCAGGGCTTGCACATCAAGTATAATCATCAAGATGTGTTGCATGCCTGGCAGGGCCTGCGATGTGCAGGAAAGCAGGTGAGGTGGGAGTGTTGAATGTATTGAATGTACTCAGTGCATGTAGTTCACCTTTTCTTTGAGTCAGAATGATAATAAAGTGCAATTCCAGTACCAGTGCCACCTGCCACATCCCCCATATCATAAGATAAGATAAGATAAGATAATCTTTATTTGTCCATCATATACAGATGACTGTAAATTTTTCTTGGTCTTTAAAAAATAAATTGTTCACAATACAAGAAAACAATATACAAGTACATAATAAGAGCAGCATAGACACAAATGGACTCTCTTTCTCTCTCTCTCATAGAATGTAGCTTAGTCCATCATTCACTCCATGTCCTTGTATTGCTCAAGACATATTCAAAGTAGGCCTAGACTCTAATGTATTGCCACACAGTAGGTTAGTAGACCTGTCTTACTGCCTCTAGGTCTAAACCTAGACTGATGGGCAATATGCGGGGTTCTCATGTACTGTATTGTACAGATCAGTGAATGTATCAGCTCATTCTGATTTAAAACTCAAAGTGATAAACAATAGGGCCACTGGCATTCTGCCCGCCAAAGGCAGACCGATGAATCTGCATGTTTTGTGTTTTCGAGATATATATATATGCAAAAAAGTTTTTGATGATCAGCCTCTTTAACATAACCAACCAGTTTTACTTTTAGTCAGAATGATGATTGACAAACCATAGTAAGTTGTGTTTACCCATATATTATTGTTTGTACCAGATGGAAACAGTTTCTAGTAGTCAATTTTGAAAACAAAATAGAAAACTGTTTTTTGTCAGATAAGTCAGTCTGATTGGAAGGCAGCATTGTAGATCAATCTTTTGTGTTGGCAGAATGTCAAGGAATATTTTACTACAAAACTATAACGGCCATTCCAGATTCACCCTTGGCAGATGTCGGTATAAAACGTATCCTAATTACTTTTGCATCGCAAACATTCTGCAAAGGTACAGTGAGATTGACAGTAAAAGGGGGAAGGGGGCCGGGGAGGCTGTATAATGAGGTCTTATTGAAGACTTGTCCATCCATACATGCACTGTGTAAGGCTGATCTTAAAACTAAATCAAGCTAGCCATAATAGTCCTCAATACAGAGCAATCAGAGTGATCGCATCTCCCTTAACTCCTTATTTAAAGCTCCCTGAAATTTAGACATTATCAGCCACCAGCCTCAACAGATATTTTTTCAACAATTCTCTATTGTGTTGTAAAATACCAAGCTAAAAGCACACAAGATGTTGGACCAAAAAAGACAACATAAATTGCTCAGCATAGAAACAAAGTTGCAACTCCTTGCCGATGATGACAAGAAGTTTGTAGCCAAAAAATCATTAAATCCGTTCAGTATTTTTTACATTCTCACAGACACAAGATATAGTAAGTTTTCTCATTTGTATATACAAGTAGACATTTTCAGGAATTAGACTTTTGGGCCATATTTGTAATCTCCGAAACGTGTCCCCTCTCCCATTTGTGTCTGCATCTCCCAAATGTGTCCGATTCCAAAAGGTGTGAAAATAGCGAGAGCATGAAAATAGTATGTTCATTTTTACATGTATTATAATTATTATCAATAGTATGGCATTTCTCTTACAATAACCAGACACTCTGTGATTATGCTCAGGCCTCAAGGAAATTAATTACTGCGGACCTATAATACGTATTGTTTCCTTTACAGCACAGGAACAAAAACTTGTAGATAAACCAACAATGAACCGAGAACAACGTAAAAATAAGCAAGAGTATTTTCTGATTTGGACGATGATATAAACTACTTTATTATAGCTACTGAATTTTTTCTCTAACCTGGCAGAAGGTGCTAAGACTCCTCATGATCGATGGTCCTCTTTAAAACAAAACTCCACCAATGACCTATTAAACCTCTCTACCCTACCCTGGCATTGCTGGTGATATTGTCGACAGTTCATTTGGTGCATTTTGAATTACATTGTCACCAAAGGTGCTAAGACTCCTCATGATCGATAATCCTCTTTCACCTGAGAGCAGTCTTCACAATGAAGCTGTTTGCAGATAACCTTCATCATTTCCCTGCTGATGGGAAAGAAGGAATATCTTAAATCTTCGTAGATAGCTTCTGTTCCCCCGTGATCTTTCTAATGGTTTTCCATTACAACCTTTTCCACCTCTTCATGGCTTGAGCAAATTCTGTAAGCTGTATTGAGATAGGTCGACCTACAGTATAAGTGCTGCATGTCGAAATTTAAAAAAAATATTGAGAAGGATGTTTTTTTAATGTACTTTCTGATGAATTTTGAATTAAACCTAGGCCTTTAAAGTGTTCGAACATTTTTCCCTGTTCCCAATTTCCATTTCTACATTTACAGTGAGTGATTGCCTAAATGTCATTGAATGATGACCATAATAATTCCAGAATACCATCTTTGGTCATTAGGGGCTTTCGACGAATAGGAAATCTTATTAGGTATTTGTGAAGGCTGCTTGTCGTCCATCATACACTGGAAGTCAAAAACAAATCTTTTGTCTAGATTTTAGATCTAGAATCTCTACCTATAACTAGAATTACATCTAGATCTACATTTTTTTTTTCTGAATTGAGTTTGAAATAACATTGAAGAGAACTTGTTTAATAGTAAAACCAATCATATAGACGTTAGTGAGAACTATACATAAAAAAAAATGGTTCATTCTTTTGCGCATGATGTATAATTATTGATAAAGGACACGTTTGGGACAGGCAGACACAAGTGGGAGAAGGGACACATTTAGGAGTGTTATATAAATATATATATAAAGCTGTATGAATTAACATCATTAAAACAATTAGCATGTAGTCATACACCATGAAATGAACCCATCAACATCCTTATTGAAAGAAATAATAATGGACTTGGGAACTCAGGGATCATTGAACAATGGAAAGAAGAAAATACAAACTAACTGAAGATGAAAATGATGAAAAAAATAAATGAAGGGATATCTTTTACTTTCTTCATGAGACAACCATGACCCTTGTTTTTTTATTTTTTTTCTGTGCGACAAATCTTTGCTTTGAATAATATACATGACAAAGACTTTTAAACCATATCCCTGTCTCCTTTATGATGTATTCTTTGTAAATCGCAATATATGTGTTGTCCTAAAAAATGATCCAAAAAGCAAATTGGCAATTGACTTTTGCAGGGGATATTTCAATAAAAATCATAACCATCATAGGCCTACATTTATTCTCACCCACCTTCAATGAAGATTCTGCTTTGAAATGCTTGTTACACTTCTCACATATCAAAGGCTTCATGTCTTGATGTTTACGTTCAATGTGTTTTCTAATATCAGTGAAAGTATAACCAAAAAATTCACATACTCCACATTTATAGTCTCGTTGCCCATAATGTCTGCAAAAAAAAAAAAGGAAATTGTGGAAAAAGATTATGAAACAAATCTATTAAGTTACACAAGAGGGGTGAGATATAAAACCATTTCTAGAAGATCTAAATGACAGAGAGTTTAAAATGCAGCAAAACTCTGTGTCGATATAAGCAGAATGCTGATGCGTGAGGTCAAGTAATAAAATAACAGAGAAAAAAGGGACACCACGAATGCAAAATAATGCTTTTTCTCAAAATTATTTCAATATATGGGAGTTTTCTCTTCAAATGATATACTAAAAGCAATAGAGTACTGTGTAATGACATGAACATAATATCCATGATGTTGATAAATGTGAGCTGGACCATAGTTTTAAATGGTGATCCTGACATTATATATCACTCCAACTTCAACTTTCATCTGTCTGATCAAAATACAAAACTCTGTAAAATTTTTTTAAAACTGAGGTCAACCATCCAAATGGCCTTACGACTAGAAATCTACCTTTAAAAAAAATGTATAGCATACGTAAAATTGGCATTGACTTGATTATTGCTAAGCCCTTTCGATGTTCAGGGATACTCTCATTATCTTATACACAATTTTGTTGCTTACATCAACAGCCTATAAGTGTGGCCAATGAATTAATATTATGATCATACTTTTACCATTTAACAAAGACATGTTATTGCTCAGTCAGTTCATTTATCAAAATTTGCCTAAAGGTAATTCCCAGACATACAGCCAAACAACATTTTCAACTCGGTGGCTAGGCTACTCTGATGAGAATCTTTTAGTTCTCCTCAAAACAGCCAAATTACACATTATGCTTCCAAAGTACAAATCTGCACAAAATTTGACAAGCTTTCAACAGTTGCTAACCATATAGTTATAAAGCGAGGATAACTTTGAGCATTACGATTCTTCTGTAAAATATCATGGAGCATGGCGAGTTGAATCCGAGTGGGAGCAAAATAGACACAAGC
>JAOWAZ010260998.1:0-11940 GCA_028565935.1 Goniobranchus fidelis
GAGAGAGAGAGAGAGAGAGAGAGAGAGAGAGAGAGAGAGAGAGAGAGAGAGAGCGAGAGAGAGAGTTTTGTGTGTATTATTTGAGGTTTCTAGAAGTTCACATTGGCTTGTTCCCCTGATTCTCAATGCATTTATCAATGTGTGCAAAATTATATCGAATTGCAGATTATGCAACAGGTATTATAAGACTAGGATGCTTGGAAATTTGATGGAAAAAAGATTATCTATACTTGATGGATTTAAAATCAAGACAGCGGATGAAGCTTCGATAAATCGCAGAGCAAGTTTTGAGTCAACAATGGCACTTCAATCTTTTATGTAATATTTACATCTAAGACAAAAGAAAAATCATTTACACAGGGTTCATATGGGCGACTTCATGATAGTATGCGAAAGGTCCAACTTGTTTTCACAATCCGGTGTTTCAAGATAAATTTGTATAAATTTCGATTTTATTCGATGGTAGTAGAATGGTACACGTTTCCGGAGTCGAATTATTTTATTCAATGGCACGCCAATTTAGCACTGTGCAGGTAGCATTCAATAAATCGATCTATCAATTACTTAGACCTACAGAGGTATAGACATAAAGCACTATAAAACTAACAACACTAAAACCACAACAAATACCCAGCAAAAGCCAAGATCAATGATCCCAATGACGATTTTCCAACGGTTATTTTTTTCTAAACGCTGCTAGACAATGCCACTTTCGGTCTAGCGATGACCGCCCTGCTCCTTGTCTTTGAGACGATAAACTTATGTACATTTGTCATAATTTGGTCCACGGATGGCCGATGCTTGGGATTAGCATAGAGGCAAGTCTGCACAACCTCCATGAGACCGTGGAAGGCCGCACCTGCCGGCTTAATCATCTGCTCCAGCATGTAACCCAAGCTGTAGATGTCTGACTTCCGGGACGTATGGGTGCCATCTCTAACTTCCGGTGCCAGGAAATTATACTTGCCCATCTGGTCCTGAGGCAATTGGAATGTCAAGCCGTGCTTGTAAGTAGCCATGCCAACGTCAATGTAACGAATAGACTTACGTCCTGTGGAAATGGATGAGAAAGAAAAATAAGTGAATGAAATTATGAAACACATGACCCCGGTCAGATTCTGAATTCCTGACCATCCGCCTAACTGAAGGAAGTGTCTATCAGTATTATAATTCGTTTGCCAAGATGACAAATTATTCCTTTTTCCCTCACTAGCTTATCCAGTCTTCATATTAACACTAAGAAACCGAAGAGAGAATTATAAATATTCAGTCGGAATTTGCAAAGGGGCATTTCGAATTATATCAGGTGAACCGAAAAAAAAACCCCACCAAAAACTCTTTCAACCTTTTCACGTAGCCATGCATAAATTCAAAATCTACCCTGTCTTTTGAGCTTAAGATCGTGGAAATTTTTACCTTATTTTTGACGTTCTTGAGTGAAAACTGCAGTAACAGTATACAGACAGCGGACCGGCCAGTATTAGAACTGTTCTTTAAATGCTGAGAGCTAAGCGAGGCAGTTTTTAAATTGGCAATTTTGATATCTTGTAAGGGGAATGACAAGATGGAAAATATACAAAGTTTTCATCACCGTAATAGAACCTTAAAGGAAGAACATTCTGTAGGCTGTTGAATCAATATGGAGGAGAGAGAAACAGGTGGAAATCACAACAGTGATTAGATCTGGAAAGAAAAAGAGTTGAGCATACAAGACATTATAATTGGAGAATCATCATTAGCTGCCATATGGTCATCACACTGGTAAAACAAACAATCAAACATTGGCAAGTTTAGATATTTATTGCACTCACCACCACATAGATCGATGAGGATGTTATCAGCCTTAAGATCGTTCAGCAGGACATTTCTGTGATGTATTAGCTTTAACCCGGCCACCAGTTGCCCTAAGACATCTAACCATTCGTCAAAGGCCAACTCGATCTTTTCGGATAGGACGTTGAAAAGTGTCTTGCCTTCTCCAAAATATTCCATTATTATGCAAAATTCCCCTGGCTGCTTGGTCACATCAAAGCGTCTTCGTAAGCCATAGCATTTCGGAGTGATGCCGGTGTCCTGAAGGAAGGCCAACATCCGGGCCTCGTGAATGACCTGGTCATAGCTGTTAGACTCGTAAAAGTCTTTAATGGCAACTTCAATTACCCCATCCAGAAGGCCTAAATAGACACATCCATAACTCCCTCGCCCAATTTCAGCCCACTCTCCATTCTCGTCACAAGCAAATCGGACGCGCTCTTTGGCCACACTCGGAACTCGGACGTCTTCGATCGATACCGGCTGATAGGCTGGCACTTTGCACGGCTGCTCTATGTAAAAGTCTTTCTTGGCACGTGCACCATGCGTTTTCCCTATATCGTGACTCGGTTGTCGACCTGATTCCTTTCGATATGGGCGACTGAAAACTTTCTTTATGTTTTCTTTTCCTTGCTTACGTATGCTGTTTTTGTTTTGAGTTGTGTTCAGTTTTGTGCATTCGTAATTGGATGATGGTTGGGTTTTCTGTGCTACACATGCTCTCGGCAATACTTTGGAAGTATGTTCCACTGCCACGCCTTTTGTATAAAATGTTCTGCTCTTTCTGGTGGACACCCCATTATTTTTATCGTCATCGATATCATCGTAATCGCTATATTGTTCATCATCCGTTCCGATTTCAGCATTGGAATCGTATTCGTCCTCCCATGATGCCCCGTCACTTTCCTCCTCACTTCCGTACTCGGAACCAAGGCCCTCAGACCCACCTTGCAGCTTGTTGGATTCACACTTGCATTCACCCCCTGACCAGGCGCAAATGGCAGCAGCAATCGCCTTCGATGGATCTTTGTTTTTTAAAACTCTTGGTGCTGCCTCGACTTCCGCGAGATCGTCTTCAACGTACCAGTTTGTTGCCATCGCTTTATTTATTGAACATCTACCCCCTTGGAGGCGAGTTTTGTCTACTGCATAGCTTTCACCAATTTGGTGTGCCCTCTGCCTTTGATGCTGATGCAGGTTGCGATGGTTCTGTTTGTGACTACTGTTTCTAACGAGGGGGACTAGCAAAGGGCGCGTTCCCCTCTTCTCCTCGTTTTTTTCGCTTCTGTTGTTCGATGAGCATGTGCCAGCCTCTGAATAATGTTTCAGACCGATTGGCATGTAGTTTGGCTTTTCTCTGTGACAATGGCAACCTTTGTCAACCGCATGCCAAGGATAATTATTAGATACGTGAGAAAAATCGGCAATGCCCTGCTCGTCTTCAAGGAAGCTGTCTCCTGCATGGGAATGCAGCCGATGATTGCATAAATCTTCTACCCATGAGCCAATTTCACATGCTTCTAGCCCATTGACGAAAGACAAATGCTGCACGTAAGGCGTTTGTTCCCCTTCATCAACAGAGGCGCATGCCTGAGAGCACTCCCCTCTGTGGGGTTGAGTTTGAATCGTCTTCGTATAATTATCCGTCTCACTTGTTGAGGATCTATCAAAAATGTTTCCACTGCTGTTCAGGTTTTGGTGGGCAAAGTCAGCTATGAGTCTCGACGGATCGGTGCCGTACGTATAAACTGGAAATATATTAGCCAGGGGCAATGGCAGCTGATGAAAGTGCGAATTACTGCATTGTATGTGGTAACATCCCATGTCTCTCATTTCTAACTCTTCATCACTGTGTTGCATTTGAGACGTAAGCATTTCTGTTTCCACTTCACCAATTGCTGCATCCAATGGTGAAAATGTACCACATGGCGTGCATTCTTCAGACAAGCGATCGTTCTCAGGGGAATTGTTACTGTTGGCATTCATATTCCAGTTGCCTCCATAGCTCCAAGACCTTCTGAGGGGTAGGTCCCAATTTTTCAGTTTGCCTGGAGAATCGTACTGAGTATCTCTTTGGCGTAGTGATATTGATTGGCGAAGCCAGTCTGAATCTAGTTGTCGAGGCCTTGTGTAGGACGGCAAAGGAGAGAGGCCTTTCATATAGTTTGATCTATACATTTCATAGTTGTTGGTGGAGCTCAATGGGGCACTGCCACTGTAAAGAGATTTTGGTAAATGTAAATCTTTATCTGCAGATAAAGATCTAGCTGACTTGAAAGGGTGACTGAAATAATTTCTTGGCATCCTTCTCAGGCTAGCATCAAAATCACCCATTCGTGTGCTTCTCAGTGATGGGCCATCGTAATGAGGCTGGACTCTCTTCGGCAGCATCCATTTACGATTGTGTCGTTGAGAATGAGAAGTGGTTTCCAAGTAACTTTCACGATTCTCGTGTAGCCGGCTATAAACAGTTTCTCTGTTGTTTGATGAAATACTGTTAAAAGGAAAAGAGTTAAAAACCGCAGGCGAATGTTTTGTACTACTCTGTTTCAAGTTAACTAATTCGAATACCCTTTTTTGCTGTTGCAAGATTGACTGCTTTTGGTAATGACGGTGCATTGACCAATCACCTTCTCCCGAATTACAGCTGTTATCCTTGTCAATTGTTCTCAACTTAATTTGCTGTTGATCGGACAAATCTTTGTCTTCGATAACGATATAATCATCAAAGTTGCTCAAGGATGTTTGAGAATTGTTATCTTCACTCAAAGCCGAAGTTTCAGAAATTGATTCGTCAATGTGCTGGCTAAACGTTTGGTGCTGTGATGACTCTCTCAACTGCCTTCTAGCCGCAGCTTCGGGTGATATGGCATCGCTCTCGGTATCTCCGACACTAGATTCCTCTGTAATTGGAGATAATTGGTGGATTTCAGCCTCTGCTTCTTCTTGGTGAATTTCAAAGGGATTCACTGATTCGGCAGCATCGCAAGCTTCGGACTCTGCATGAGTATGGTATCTTTCCTGTACCACGCTCCTGGTTTCGTTGAATGACGAATCTTCAAATGCCTCTGTGAGACTGATGTTTGATTCGGATTCAACTTTTAAAGGGATGCTGCTCATTGGCATGCTGTTCAGTCTCCTACCGAGCCTGCTCAGTCCACATGACCGGAAGTCATCCCTACAGACACTCTGCAACTTATCATCGGCGTGTTCTAACTCATTTGAGTCAGGATGTTGACATGCTTTTTTCCTCATTGTACAAGGCTGTGCCTTGCGCTTGTTTGGTATTTTAGTTCTCGAAAAGTATTTGCATTTCCGATACACCCTTCCATCAATTGTTTTAGGCCGGAAGCTACTCAGACTATTGCATCGTAGGAGGTGACCGTAAAAGTTCCTCTTAAAGCCTTCGGTTGAAATTCGCATGTGTTTCAGTATTGAACATTTCTGTAGTGAGATCTTACGCTCTCTTCGGCGATGCCGTTTTCTCTTGACTTTTATCCTCTCTTCAGCATCAGTATTTTCCGCTGGATATTCTTCGTAAGTTATTGTCTGTATTTCGTTGTGTGCAAAGTGAACAGTTGGCCTGTTAGAAGAGTCAATGCTCTTCGGCGAAATGATGTTAGAGAAATCAACAGATGATCCACTGAAAACAGACTTCATTATGCTTGGTGTGGGCGAACGAGAAAATGGAGAACATAGTCTTGAACCAAGTGTCTTCATTTCAGAGCTCAAAGGACCTGTCATCCATTCGAGTAATGTTCTGTCCTGATTCATGGGGGTTTTCCCGGTGATGTTTTCCCTTTCAGTTTTTGTGATATTTTGATATGAGTTTCCAGAAGAAGCAGATGAAAGGCATTGATCGGCAGATCGTAAATGACATGCTAAGAATTGCTCTGGAGATGCCTCTTTAATTTCCAGAGCAGCCTTTTCTTCAGTCTCGTTCGTTTTGGAACCAGAATGATGGCAAGAGGGAGAGTTGTTATGAGTACCATCATCATAGTCTGAAAGGGAAGCAGAATGATATTTAGCATTATCATGGTTGTTCTCCGACTTTTGGTTTGAATCGCTTGCAGACTGATGTGAAATGGATTCAGTTTGGATGTCGTCACTTGTCACATCAGGGACATGAAAATCCCGCATCTCTGCATTAGTGTCATACGCCAGTGTTGATATCAGGCAGTGTTCAGGAAGATTTCTGTCGAGCTCATTTGCAGTGGGTTGCTGTTTTGAAAGATCCTCTATCTCACACGACACATGTCCACCAATGGTATGCTGTACGGGTCCATCTAAATCTTTGGATTGATGATCAGTCATATTCTGCACATTGGCTTTTACAGTACACGTGCTTGAATGCGTAAAGGACTCGGTGCTTGGACTTGTCAAGCTGGAATCATTGCTTGAAGAGTCGATGACAGACAATTGGTGACGTATTTGTTGATTAATCAAAAGATCTGTATAGCTTTCGCAAATGACATTAGAGGTATAGACCTGAGATATACATTTATATTTGTTTTTAGAGTCATTTTGAATAGACCTATTGTTAAGTTCTTCGGAGTGCATGATCCCAACAGATTCAAAATCAGAGGTTTTATGTTTATTCTCTTTTTCCACTATATCACTAGATCCTTCTGTTTTACTCGTTAAATGAAGCTTTTCCTCCTGAAGAAGAGACGCATCTTTTACACTTGAATTCGTGTCATTCAAGATTGATTTCAGGTCTTCATCTGAATAATCCAATTGATCCGGGTAACAAATCTGGACACACATTTTGCTCTGCAGTTTTAAATCTGATCTTTTTACATTGACTTGTACTCCTATATCTTCAGAAGTACGTCTTAGAGGAAAAGTGCCTTTTGGTAAATTGGCATCCTCTTTACCTAGACAGTCTCTTTCAGATATTTTCAAACTGCTGATAGGACACTTGTCTATTTCAATCTCCTTCCCTTTTTGGTACTGAATGCTGTTTTGTTTGTCTGTAGCATCGCCTGCTAGCAAATGTCTTTCCTCTTCAATACCTTGTGTTGGGGATAATACAGAGCCGGTATATTCCGGTAAAGTTTTCAGTTCCTCTGAACTTCCGAGCGAGCGGAAAGAAAGTGAAGGGGAGATTCTTTTATTATCGTTTGGGGAAGCAAGCAGTGCATGTTGACAATCCCCTGACCCTCTAGATAATGCCTCATCGATTTTGTTTACCACAGCATGATTTGCACCTCTGTGCCCAGCTTGGTTATTTTCATCCATTGCCTGTCGTAGTTTTTCTAACATCACATCATTACCCATTGCAGAATTTGTTTTAGCTTTTCCTCTATGCTGTTGCACTTGGAGATGTGGAACCACCTTCAAATGCAAAGTATTCATAGATCCGAAAGCCTCACTCCGAACTTCTTTTAGAGATTCAACTATTTCAAATGGTTGCGATGAGGATGGCAGAGATTTAGCCTCACTTACATTCCAGTTGTCTATGCGTCTAGGATGATAGCCAGGCACCATTTCACTAGCTGAGCTTTCGGAGATCGAAATGCTGCAAGGACTAGTAGAAATCTTTCTTACAGAATCGCATGCTTCTCTTAATCTCATCGTGCGGGAGTTCTCTGGTGTCGGAGGAGAACCAAAGATCCCGTTGCTGGAGGACGTATTCTTATTTCCAGACCAAATCTGCACACTGCCAGTGGAAATCATTGAAAAATCGCTACTCTCATCTTGAGAGCCAAACCCACGTGCATATTCGTTATAATAAGGACGTCTCCGCACTGTCGTCCTCTGAAAAGACTGTGCACAATTGTTAGGAGGCAGAGAGAAATCCATTGGAGATGAATCGATCAAAAACATTTCATTCATAGACGGATTTGAAATTGTCGAAATGCTCCTCCTTTCTCCAAGAAAAGACTCTGTTTTTGAGTCATCGTTGTAAACTGGATGTTCATCGTTGTCTAGATATCCGGTTAGGGGACTAGAGTTCTCAGTATCTCTGGTGATAGGCGTGGGTTGTTCTGGAGTTACAATTCTATTAAAAATGTCAATAGATTCATTTTCAGAGGACAACGGCACATTCCTTTTGGCCGAATTAGACCTCGACCTAAGATAACTGTTGGGATGCAATAAACTACCGTGCCTGACAGGATTAAAATAATGCGGCCTTGAGGACATGGATCTGCGGTGCATCGATCGTTTTTTCGGAGAAATCGACGTTTCATGAAGTTTGTGAGTTGGGCTTTGCCATTGTAGATCGCTGCTGGCTTGACGAACCTCGAAGCTAGCTTTTTCAGAATTAAAACAATTGGTATGCATCTCTGAAGGCAACTTGCGCCTCTGGGGAGATATGCAAGTTCGTCGCTGACTCAATACTTCATCACAATGCCTTGTTGATTCGCGCCCCGAATCACGACGGTCCATCTCGTCGATAACACAATGCTTTTTACCGTCTTTTGTGATCAGCATTCGTATGCTTACATTTTTTCTGGCAGTGAAAGGGTATCCTGAGCGTCGCATCTGGTCCGCTATTTTATATCGGCTGATGACAACCCTTCCTTTAAGGCTTTTACGCTTTCCCTGGCTACACTCTTTACTGCCGTCCTTGAATACGGAGCAATCCGACTCGCTGAGTCTAAGAGGTGTCGGGGTTTTTCGATCTTCATGTTTCGAAGCATTACTTTCAGACAATGAGCTGACGGTGTCATGGTCCTCTTGGTAGTTTTCGGTTTCTTGTTTGTCCTCACTATTCTTCATTTTTGAAGACTGCTTGTCGCCAACCTTCTCTTTGCCACTGACTTTCCGTGAGAGAGATTGTGAACGAGCATCAAAAGGATCAAAGTCAGATTGCATTAGCTGATATGGAATTTTTGAAGAATCCGAGGCATGCTTTTCCTCATTACCTGCATTTAAATCAGTGACTGAATTTATTTCATTAGAGGCGCTTGTATTACCACGTCTCCTTTCTTGAGAGTTAGATTCCATTGCCGTACTTTCGTGAGGACGGCTTCTGTTTGTTCCACGTTTTATGGACGCTATTGAGCTACCTGAGACATGACTGCTTATAGTTTCCCTTGAATTACTGGACCCACCGTGCCTGTCATCGCTCTGGCTGGAAAATGAAATTGACACTGGTGACGTCGGTGGCAATTTTCGTGAAGACTGCCTTTTGACCTCCTCTTTAGGGTATCTCAATGATGTCCTCGACCTGGCAGACGGATCGCAAGAACTTCGTTCTCGACTATCCCTTCGGTTCTCGTCTGAGACTTTGAGGCAAGGTGAATGCACGTTTATCTTGACTTTTGTTCTTCCAGATGTGTGCATGCCATGGTCAGCCGAAGTACATCGTACATATTTTAAGGGTGAATACGGCCGTTCAACAAGTCGTGACGATGACAGTCTATGTTCGACCACAGTGGAACCAGAAGAAGAACAAGATTCTTCTTCTCTTTGTTGATACGAATACGATCGGCCATTAGAGAATCCCTTCTGCATGGAAAGGTCTTCACATGACGAAGATGCGTATTTATCTTTTCTCGCTCGAGAGCTTCTGTGTCCAGACCTCTCAGCACGGTAAAGATGAGATCGATTGGCCTTACCTGAACTTATGCGCCTCATTTCGTCAGCATCACTTGATTCATCATTCCTCAATCTGTAACTAGAACTTAAGGTTGATTCATTTAATTTTCGTCTGGGAGAATGGAATTTGGACTTGTAAAAATGCAGCTCTCTACAGGAATCAAGGGTTCTGTCAGTGTCATAACCTAGGCATGCGGCAAGGCGTTCCCCTCTTGCAGCACTTCCGGAGGACATTCGTTGAGGTGGTGAAATGCCAGCAGATAACTGGCTACTGTGTGGGAATTCTGTACTGCTTATAGGCCTATTGATGCACCTAGTCGTCTTCAAGCTTCCGCAAATAGGGAATTCAGTCGCTCTACTTGAATGATACTCAAGACAACGATGTGGTGGGCAGTCATCAATGGCTCTCTGCTGTCCAAAAGTTACGTGGCCCGTTCTTGAAGACATCTTACTTTGTTCCTCACATGGCTTGATGACAAGCATCGTGTTCAAACCTCGCTTAGTTTGAGGGGACGAAATTCTGATGGTAAGTGTGGGTGAAGATTTGCAAGGTTTTTCTGGACATTTCGTAATGTCAGAAATCGGCTCCTCATCAGAAGCAACAACAGCGTCTGCGATTTCTGTTTCCGAACAAATGAGAGGATCTGACGGTTCTCGAGATCGAGTAGTCTCTACTACATGGGCTCCAGACCCACTGGAGGACTTGAAGCTTTCGTTGCCAGATTGTTCATGCGAAAAAGGCTCAGAGATTGGATACTCGTGTTTCTCACTGGACACTGAAGACGCTGTCGTTAATTTTGATACAACAGATGATGTAGGCTTTTGCTCAGAAGCTATCGTAGAGACTGTATATGACCTGAAATCATGATCACTGACTCGAACAGTTGACTTTGGCGTTTCTCGAGGCAAGGATTCGTCCTCTACAAAAGAGGGAACATGAGACAAAGGCGTACGATCAGACGTTGATGGCTTGAAGTCATGATCACTAACACGAACTGTCGACTGTGAAAGTTCTCGAGGCAATAAACTTTCGTTGACGTATGAGGTAACATGAGACAATGGCGTACGATCAGACGATTTCATGGACACCGTTGATGGCTTGAAATCATGATCACTAACACGAACTGTCGACTTTGACTGTTCTCGAGGCAAGGAACTTTCGTCGACGTATGAGGTAACATGAGACAATGGCGTACGATCAGACGATTTCCTGGAGATAGTTGATTGCTTCGAACCACGATGACTTGCAGGAACCGTTGACTTGGATCCTCCTTGAGGTTGGATTTCATCGTCTACAGATTGAAGGCGTATACTAGACGTTTGTGTGGCTTCCTCAATCGTTGGACAAACTTCGTTGTCCGAGCAAGCAGTCGTTGTTACATAGCCTTTACTTTCGTCTCCGCTGCTCTGACCCAGTATGCTGTCTTTAGGCCCACGGCTGCTTTTTCCTGACCCACCATTGCTACCCATTCTGGACCCCCGCGAGTCTTTTCCCGAAGTGGAGAAGAAATCCCTGGCGGTCTGCACATTAGTGGTGACATCATCATTGGACAAAAGGGAGGCAGTATGGTCTCGAGATGTGTCATCGGAGTCATTTCGGTAAGGTGGCTGTGCTGATCCTCTCGGCTTTCGACGGCCTTCATCGCTCGCTCTTGAGGAAAGCGTAGAAGCAGATTCGCCACCTTGTAGCAATGCCCCTCCTACCCAACTGAAGAAAAAGAGAAAAGCGACATATTTAAAGGTCTGAGTTAACGTCATCGTAATACCATCAATGATCTACACTATCTTTATTACTTTCCAATAGCATTTAGTATTTAGTACATTGCGTTCAACACAAATGACAGAGTACTAATACCTCATAATCGGCAGATGCTGTCGTCCGAAAACATAAAGAATTAAACTTGTAAACAAACGATTTATAGGACTTTCTTGTCTTATAACTAGCAATAATTCAAAACACCTCCTACATTGACGTACTTGACGTATAAACATAATGCTATGGATAAAATTATGAGGGATAATGACCAGAAGACATGCAAAGTAAATATACATATTTAATAGTAGGAGATAAAACTAATCTAATGTAGCAAGATTTTAAAGTTACCTAAAACCATAATCCAACTGAACAATCCTTCATATCTTTTTTTTTTTAAATAGAATAAGATGAGAGTAACAGAGGGTCAGAAGGAAATACAAAAGGTTTAAGAAAGCAAGTAGATTACTATTAACAAAGCAATGGGTCCAAAAATAGATTTTACCAAATAAAATAAATGGAAGTTACGCAATCATTACATTTTTAGCAGGTAGTATACGGCTATAAGGAGAAGGATATACTGTATGTCAGATGTAGGATTGCAGCCGGCAATATACGAAAAGAAGGGAATTAAAACACTTTGCAATCAACGTTACCTCCACAGAGAGAACGATATAAGTAACATAATTTCACAGATAGAAATTAATTCTATAAAGCTAAAATCTATCTTCAATGAGTAGGTAAAGTAGCTCATGACACTACTACTACTACTACTACTACTACTACTACTACTACTACTACTACTACTACTACTACTACTACTACTA
>JAOWAZ010262109.1:0-11912 GCA_028565935.1 Goniobranchus fidelis
CCCACCCCAGCCTCCACAGGATTTATTCTTTGACAATTGAAAGTACAAGCATAGCCTGTGATATATGGCAACCTCAAATTATTTTTTTTTAAATTTGAGTGCATTCTCTATCATCATAGTCATAGCTTTTCAAGAGGGATCTTTGCGTATGCTCCAGATATTCAAAAATATCTGAGACCAAAAAGCGTTGTGATGGGGTTACAATTGATGAGAAATCTTCATTTGATGCATATATTTATGGTCATGAAAAGAAATTGGACATTTTTAGTCTCTACTTATTTTCAAAGATTTGTTTACCCGACTGATTTGTCTATGCTCATGAAATAACTCATAATGGTTTCATTTAAGTTAGTGAATTACACTTTACTGCTTAAAAGTTCAGATGTAGGCATTTTAATCTAGATTCTAGGTCTAAAGTCAGATCTAGATCTAGCTGTGATTTATCATTTAAAATGAGTTTAAGTCATGCTGATAAAATTGTGGTAGAGGCATTATTTCAAGAGTTGGGATGGTATGGCATTGGCACTCACACCTGGTTTTTATTTGATGTTTTGACTTATTTGTATCAAAATCATTTTAATCCCTTTTATCTTGAACCGATAACTATAAAATTTAGTATGCTTTCTGTCAGAGAATATATTGTGCTTTTAAGTCTTTAAAGACGTAAGTCAGAGATTGAGTCACTACGTTTTTGGCTCTTGATGACTACTATACTGGGTGTCCCCCAACTCTTCTATTACTATAACCTGCAAGTCTCCAAACATGTGAGTCAGTAGATACTTATTATAGAGCAATTTAAGGGACACTCATTCTCATCGTATAAAGCCAGAAACATCAAGACCCAGTTTCTGACTTCGCGTTTAGAAACTTACAAGGATGCTATGCTACGCTCTGTAAGTTTCATTGAGATATTGGTGCTCAAAAATCAGGATTTTTTTTTCTCCCAACACCCAATATATCCAGCAAATGATTCTAACAAAATTTGTAATTTTAAGGGCAGTTGACTGACTGCTACTCCTACACATTTAAACATCGTTCAACTATGCTATTATATTAGTACCACCAGGTCTCGTGATGACACACTGAATTGTAAATTCAAACAGCGGCATTAGGATAAAGATTAATTTTGTCTATCCTGGCATAAGCACTGCTACTCCTACACATTTAAACATTGTTCAACTATGCTATTATATTAGTACCACCAGGTCTCGTGATGACACACTGAATTGTAAATTCAAACAGCAGCATTAGGATCAAGATGAATTTTGTCTATCCTGGCATAAGTGCACACTTAACAATTTGTTTTACTGATTTCTCCCAGATGTGGAGACATTCCATTCCCTCACTTTTTGAATTCCCTGAGGGGAATAAGATGAAACAGCCTTTTGGGTTGTTACAGTAGACACAAACATCAACAAAATTGTTTGCCGACAGTGCCTACCTAGTCCTACTCCTGAGGGAGGTTAGAAAGCAAGTCATTTTTTATTAGTTTGGTTTAGGTTTTGGTTTTGGTTTTTAATAGTGTTTTAGAGCTCTTTTCATCAATCAGCACTAATGGAAAAAGTAAGAAAAAATAGTCAACAGTGAGAGAGAACAAAAGTATATGTAGTGGAAAAAATTGTCTGATGAGAAAACACATTGCCAGTAAGAGAAACAGGCATTTAAAATAAACAATAAGCATAAGGTCACTGTGCTACGATTATGGCATAAGTCAGACTTAAGCCAAAATACAACTGAAGTACCTTGTAAACGGGAGATCAAAAGCTATCTGATCATGTAATCAGATTGAAAATGCATTAATAGAGTTTTGAACTAGACTAGGCTAATAGATTCAAAATGGCATAAGTCATCATCAGACTTATGCTAATCAGCATGCAAGTCAAACTAGCATCAGTCAGATTTCTACAAATGCAAAAAGACATAACTCCTACATAAACCATAATTTTCAAGTAAATGAAAATTTACTTTGGTAACTTAATGAGAACGATAAAATGCATCTGCATTTTAAATTCTATTGCGATTGGTGCAGAAATAAAGAAATAAAACACATTTTATTAAATATCTCATAAATATAAAGAATTACTTGTGCCAAAGTCGTAGCACAGTGACGATAAAACTTATCAGTAAGAGGTAATTACATGAAGATGGAGAAATTATTTACAGACAAAAAATGTCATTTCTCAAAAACAAAAACAAACACACACAAAAACCAACAAACAACAAATTAACAACAGCACTCAAGACCCACTTTGTGCACTGCGATAACACCCAGGATTTTCCACTGCCCTTTGTGTACATTATATAAATCCTTGTTCATCTAGGTAGCAAATGACTTCATTGCATTTTTAGTCATGCAATTCTCACAAAGAAGGGACAGATCATCACTGGGCTAGCATTTTGGCCTAACTCAAAGACAGGCCAAAATGCAACCCACCATTAGAATCCTCATAACATCTGCTACATGTATTGTGCTGTTTTAAAACAAAACAAATGCGCCAATACATTTTCCGGCAATTCTTTACAAGAAAAGTTTTATAATTTAATGTGCACTTTCTTACCAAAGAGAGTGTACATTTTATCACCTATCTCAAAACAACCAAAATTGAGATAGACCAAAATGTTAGCCAAGATACGTTATGGTCATGTGAAGAGACACAGCTCTCAGAAAATCATAATGGAAGGAAAGATTGGTGGTAGAAAAGGCTGAGAAGAAGGAGAACAAGCTAGCTGGACAACGTCGCCTCAAGCATTTCATAATGCACACAAATGGGGGATGGCCTACTTCTCTCTCCAAGCAAAACTCATCCCCCTGTGAGAACAGAAAAGAGAGCCTGACAGGAGGTAGGAGACAAATGAGAGAAGCTCTCACTAAACCAGACTAAACCCTTACTCATCTTCCATGAGATGCATGAGGAGAAAAAGCAGCTGGACTATTCTTTAACTTCTCAGTGGGGATTTAGTGCAAGTGAACATTTTATGCCTTTAAGAAATTCAAGGATGCATACTTAAGAATATTCCATACAATGCTTAAGTTGATTCTAGTTTCTTACAAAAATCAGGGTGGGGCTATAGTCCAATGACAATTGTTATGACTCTCAATGCCTAGAGCGAAAAAAAAAGAGACAAAAGCTGGGACAAAGAAAAAACATAAAGGCAAGGCAATTTTCTTGACTGAACACACCAAATGAATACACCAATATACCAACAAAATTGTATGCAATGCGGAACAAAATTGAACATACCAAAAAAGAACACCAAAAAAACGAAGAAAACAAACAATAGAACAGGACATTGAATTTAAGGCAATCATAACAGACACAAAAATACCACAATATTTATCCCTTCCCCAAACCCAAAAATCAATTTGACAGACAGTCCAATTGATGCATGTGAAAGAATGCAATGTATGGCTATGGGTTATATTTTTACAAATGAATACAGAAACTGTACATTAAAAAATGAATATATGTGCAGTTTATCACAAGTGTACATTTTTTATCACAAATCCACATTGAGTAAATCGTCGATATCCTCATCTAATTCAAAAGTGGACTGACCAAATCTTAGATTGGTTGTTTTCTTGGAATGTAAAGAAGTTGATGTACTGCAAATCGTAGAAGTTTTTGATGGCATTTCTTTTCCTGTTGAAACACTCATAGAAGATTGCCTTACAGAGGACAAAGTTTTAGAAGTGGGAATTTGAAAGGATGAAAGTGTTGACGAGTTTCTAGCACTGGCTGAAGTTTTAGTATTCTGCTGGGAAGAACATGAACTTTTAAAAAGAAAAGAATTGGTGGACCGTTCCCCAAATGATGGCTGAAAATAGGGTTTTCGACTGCTAGGTCTTGAACCAACAGGTAACTGGTCCAGTTTTCCATCCCCCTTATTCTTGTCATTTAAGCTATTACTGTTAGCATAACATCGTTCATCAGAAGACAGCCTTGGTGTTGAGCCAACCTGCATGTAAGGAACTGAACTCTGTAAGTTTCTGGACTGAGACTCCTCCCCATGGCTACTCTGACTGACCAATAAATCATCAGTGGACACTTTGTTGGGTTGCTTTATTACTTCAACATGAGACATGACTGCGGATCCCTTGTTGAAGCCTTTTATACGAGTGAATTTAAATGATTTGAATGTTGATTTTTTCTGAGAGAGGTCTGACACAGATCTCTGGGAAGAATCATACAGAGACTGGGAGGATGAGAACTGTGGAGTAGAATTCATTTTTTCAATCTCACAAACACCAATAGTATTGCTTTTACATCCTGAAGACAAAAGGTTTTCTTGTGAGGGAGAAATTGTCCCTCCAATATTCAGTTCATCCCGCTGTGATGCCTTCACTAAATCACTGCTAAATACTTCATCAGTCTTCAATGTTTTGAGATTTGACTCAGTATGAGCATTCTTAAAAGAGAACTGCTTATTCATTTTTATTTCATTTCTCTGCGCTGAAACACATTTAGCCATTTCTTTTTCTTTTGTATTACTGTGAAATTTAACTGCATCAGGAAGAGAAACAGAGTTTTGCAGCTCATTATCGTGAGTTGTTGATAATGACTGCTTTCCATTGCTAGTGCTTTTGCCAAAGTAAACAGATTTGCTATCCTGGGAGTCTGGATTGAAGGCTTCACAGCCATGAGCAATGTTCTTTGGGCTGATTGCTTCATTTGCTGGTTGCTGTGGGAAATTTGCTTTTATTGTTTCTCTAAAATTACTAAACTTATCATTTTTGGATTTCTGATGTGCCAGGACTTTTTCACCCCCCAACTTTGGGCTGTTTCCATCTTGAAGCAAATTCTCTGGACTTTTTCTTCCACATTTTCCATCACTGTCAGGTTTGCTTTTCTCACTTTTGCTAACACTTTTCTTTTTAAATTTGAACTGAGATAAAAACTTTGCTGGAAATGTTTTGTCCTTCTTAGGATCTGTTGAGTCACTGTTGACAGACATTATCTGATCAGATTTCCTGAAATTGGTAGTAGAATCACCAGAACTGTTTTGCAGGTCAGCAAAGTTGGATTCAGCAGTGATGAATTCTAGGTTATTAGCATCATCTTTCAAATCCATCACTTTGGATTCTTCATTCTCATCTTTTCCTTTTTCATATTTATCACAAGGTTTTTTTCTCTCAGAGGACTTACAAATTTTGCTTTGATTATCGGAAGGTAATTTCTCAGAACTTGTTAAACTTTGTAAATTCTCAACTCTCATTGCAGGCATTTGGTACTCACTTTGATTGATCTTATCATTACTTGAAGTATTAATGTTACTAACCTCATGGCTGTTGTCTGAGAAAGAAAATTGTTTTAACTTATTCAAAGTGGAACGGGCAATCCTTGAACCCTTCCCCTCCGCCGTCGTATTCTGTTTATTGGCTGGATCTGAAATTTCTGAACTACTCCTGTTGAGTGAATTGTTCTGCAGACTTCTGTCTCCTTTTCCAAATTTGTTTCTCCTCTTTCTGCCTTTTTTTGAACTTTCAGTGACATTTTCAGAGAAGTCATCTTCTTCTTCACTGGATGAAATTGCTTTTCGTTTTTTGACAGAGGCAACTGATTTATTCATTTTGTTTTTTAATTTTCCCTTTGAATTTGAATCCTTTTTGGGTTTTTTATCTATTCTTTTACGTTTCGCGTCTTCATACAATGGGTGATCATTACCACTGTCCTCTTCTCTGTCAACCTCTCCACAATCAGATAAACTCAATGACGAGGAATCTTCCAATTCATGTTCATTCATAATAAAAGATTTGTTTTTCCTTTTAAACTTTTGCTTCACCTTTCTTATCATGATACCTTTGTCAGAATTGGATTTACCCTTCGATCTTTCGGTGGAGTAAACCAGATGACCGGCTTTCTTGGGTTTCGTTTTCTCAGACATTTCCATGTATGACTTGTAGCCATCTTCGTCACACAGGACATCCCGCCCTTCAATTCGTTCAATCCTCTGTTTGATGGTAGCACTGATACAGTTGTCATTGTTCTTGTCACCATGGCCACTGCCCAATGCAGAAGGTGCTTCAGCCCTTTTCTTGCCCTTCTCATTACTATTTTCTTTATTGATTCTCATACTCCCATTCAATTTATGATGTGAGTAGTAAATGTCTTCATTATCACTAGTGTCCAATACGCTGTGTGAAAAATCAAACAAATCTTTGCATCTACCTCCTTTTCCAGGAATATTTTTGTCCATAGCCCTATGTCCCTCAGATGCACCGAATAATTTTTCACGCCTTGTCATCCCTTCTTGCTGAGAATTAAAACCAGTAGCTGTGTTGTTTGGGAGGGGTTTTGATAAATTCCTACCATTACAAATTTCTGTTTTGTGCAATCTTGTGGCAAACTTGAAGCTAGAGCAAGGGGAATCTCCATCGACTGCATCATCTTCATTGAGTGATTGGGAGTTTGGAATGTTTGAGAGGTTGAGATTACAGGAAAACGAAGATGGTTCATGAATATCACTGATTTCTGCTCTTGGGGTGCTGTGAATACGATAAAATTCATTGTCTTTTTTCAGAGAATGATCTCTGCTATCATTGGAATAATCTTTGTTGCCTGCTGTGGCCTGAGTTTCTTTGGGCTGAAATGGTCTCAATGACTGGGATAATCTTGTAGCGTCTGTCTGTAAACTGGAGAACTGCTGTTGCTGCTGTTGGGAGGATCCTTGAGTGCTTGCTTTAGTCAATTTATCAGGCTTCCTTTGAGGAATATGTGATACTGATGCGGTTTGTGTCTTTGGTTCATTAGATACATTGGCTTGGACTTGTCTGTGGTGCTCAGCTTCAGCTTCAAGGATGTCATGTAATCCAAGGCGGTTGAGCACAAGTTCAGCTGGATGAAAAAGAGATAGATAAAGAAATAAGTATTATGGTCCTGTATGAATGGGAAAGAAGAACAATTGTCAAGTTTTGTCCTGTGATAAGACCGTATGACGTGCCTTTAGGCCCTGTTTTGCCTAAGATCCAGCTTTACTTGGGAAATGGAATTTTTTTCAATATAGATCGGGTTGGGCAAAAAAAAATTGAACTTTGGACCTCTATACATCAGTAACATGTGAATGGATTTCTATGTAATTTTGCTGAAAGCAAGCAAAATCAAGTAAAGCTTAATAAGATTTGAAAAGGACATAAAAAGTCCTTGACAAGCTAAACAGTTATGAATTTTTTCACAAAACTGCTAAAAATACGCAACATCATTGAAGGCAAAAGGTTACCTGACAGTTTGGCTCTCTATCTAAATAGTTTCATTCTACAAAAAGGCGTGGCAGCATCCCATACCAGTAAGATAACACAAAACCTATCTAGATTCTAAAAAAAAATTAAATTCACTAAGAAAGACGACTGACCACCTCTGTCACCGGATTTGAATCCAATAGTTACTTTGCATGGGATTCGTAAGTTGAAAAAGCGTACGAGAATCAGAGGTTGTCATTCAATGGGGCATCCCTGAAACAGAAAATAATGCAGTGTTGCGACCTAATTAGTTAGGAGGATAGTTGTAAATCAATTCTCAGATGTGAAAAAGGCTTAGAAATGTAATTCACTAAAATGATGGTCCAGCAGCGCATTTAGATAACAAATCCTAATCAATGTTTTGAATCTGACGCAACTTTTCCCTTCAAAGATATTGTGTATTTTTAGGAGGTTTGTGAAAATGTAACTTTTTAGTTTGCAATGGAATTTTCATGATATTGTCAAATCTCAGTAAGCTTTACTTGATCTTAATGTTGGCAAAATTACAAAGATGTCTATTTACATGTTACTGATTTATAGAGGTCCAAAGTACGGTGTTTTGTTTTGTTTTTGCCCCACTCGATATGAATTTGCCCCTCAACATCCCACCCCCATCACCTAAGAGAAAAAGTGGTATGGCCAATGAGAAAGGTGTTAACAACAATATTTTCTCATTTTTGTTTTTTGTCTGGGTCTAAATCAGTAGCAGACTTTTGCTAGCCACCAGAGTACAGGCAAGTATCACCTGGTCACCCCTACCCAGTATAAGTGTGACTGAAAGGTGCCATCCTGTGTTTAGTCGAAACAAAAAGAACTATGAGCAGTCACCAAAACTGTGCATTGTAATCTATCAATGGGCTAATGCTCTACATTGCTGAAGTGCGACGATGACAATAGGTAGAAATTAAATTCCCACATGCTAACTTCATTTCATAAAACACTGGAGAAAATTTTAAACTGAGATGTTGGGTAATTGACTGCTTGAAAAGGAGTTGTTTAAAGCTCTAATGAGCAAGTTTGAAGATGTTGAGAGAGAGAATATGACAGACATTAATCAAATGAAGCAGCAGACAAAAAAACAAACTCCTTTAAACCCAAAGAAGATGAACGATGAATGGATATAAAAACCTCTCAGACTCTACAATCTCTACCGAAAGAAAACAAATAAATTTTAAGTAGGCATGCAAAGTACATAAGATTGATGTAATGTCGATAAAAAAAAAAATACTATTCAGAGAGGGACAGTGCCTTTGGGGGACGCAAAAGTCTAAAGGCCCCTGGTTCTCACCTGTATAGTAAATAAAAAAAACAAAAACAAAACAAACCAATAATAAAGACAAAAATAAAAGATGACAAAATGATAACAGAGGATCAAGTTTGAGTATTCAGGGATCAGGGGAGACAACAAGAAAAAAATGTAATAAGATGAGTTATCTGCTCCGCAAATCACCTTAGATCCGATTAGATCCCCCCCTTTTCATTTTTCCTACCGGCGGGCAAAATGTACGCGGTCACTACTGAACTGGCTACAACCAATCTCCTGTCAATGGATACAGTCACTGCAAAATAGGCATAACAGTAACACAAAGATTTTTTAAACTTTCATCTACCACATTCAGCACTGTCAACTAGTGATATAACACAGAATAACAGCAAAGACTTAAGGGTTGGTTAATGTTTTCTTCTTCTTTATCCTATGGTACTGGTAGGTAGAATTTTAGTGACTAATCCTGTCAGAGTTGAATTATCACATTGAATGTCCCATATGCAAATTGGTCATGTAAACAAACCTTTCGCAGTGAAAATTTAGAACAATTAATTATACTTCAGACATGCATGAAGGGACAAAACCCGTGACAACTAATGGCAACTGTCTTTTTAACTAAAACAACATGTTTGAAAACATCAGGAAAAGATCGATATATTTATATATGCAGATATACTTAATCCCATTTTAAAAATATTAAATCACTTATATCGACAGCCCATTTGTCGACATTTTGAAATATTGACAGGTTTTCAAATTCCCAAATTTTTCCTTCATTATCTTTATTAAATAATTTCTCTTATATCAACCTTTTCCCAGCTCACTCCGCTTTATTGAAATGTTTCCAAGAGGTACCCGGTGAGGTCCACAAACACAAAGTGGGGAATATCATGCTAACAATCAACACATCAGTTCTTTCTTAGTCTGTATACCCGCAAATACTGTCCCAACTTTAGGCTTTAGAAGATCATGTATGCACTACATGTAATATACGATGTGCATTTCTCATGCTGCAGGTGTAGCATCCTCACTACACCAACTCCCATCCCCATCCAATTCCATCACAGGCAAGCCGTGGTCAGTAGCCTCGCCTTTCACTTATCCTCAGCAATTGATCCCCACAGACAAGCCTTAAGCTAGGCCTTAGGCCTTTTACCTATAAAAGCATGAGTGTAGCAAAGTTTTACGTTGGTGTGAAGTGTGCGCCTTGCCACTTGTGTTGCTAGCAAGGCAATGGTACAAACCCTACCCCCTATTTGCCCATCAACACAATGTGACATTGTAGGCTAAGCCTACATCCCTCTCAGCTTCCCTTTCATTCTCTCGCTTCATGTCCTAGAGGGTCAACACATGTACTGCTGTGTTCCAACACAAGAATGTATTCTGTAGCTAATAGACTTATTGCCTTTTTCCTGCCAACCTCCACTTTTTTTCCTCTTTGGCATTGTAGTTTCATTTATCAACATTCTTATATCAACATCGAATGCTATTCCCAAAGCATGTCGATATAAATGGATTACACGGTTGTAAAATTTCTATGGCATTTTGAGGATAAAGTGGTTAGGTGTTCAACTGCAACGTGCAAGGTTTTTCATGGCAAGAGCGTGACACTGGGTCCTAGAAAAAGATTCTTCAACAATTATTTCTATTCCCCTCTATGTGTAACATGAATATCCGCTCTCATAGGAAACAAGTCTGGCCTCCAAACAATTGTATATGAAAATGACACAATTTTTTCAAACAGCTTTTGTAACAAGCAATGTAACTAATTCCTGCGTAAACAACAAGAGAGCCCAAATCTCAAGCCAAAATTTACCTTGTTTATAATATTCACTGTCAGCATTGTCAGGAAAAGCTGTGTGTAAAATGTTCACACCACCAAGTAAAGCAGCTCCCTGCATGAAAACCAAAAATAGGTGTAAAACAGGTTTTACCAATTATCTGATCTACTTATGTAAAACATTATTAAATACAAGAAACATTCATTCACAATTAAACAGAGAAAGTAAGGAGCAGAATGATAGTTTCTAAATCATCATTGCAAATTACAAAACTGTACTTGCTGATAATGGAAAACAAAGCATACATGCCACTTTGAAAAGGAGGAAATCAGTGTTTAAAATAGCATAATTTATCAGAAATTCCATCTAGTATCTTTCTAGTCAGTCATCAAAGCAAAATTTTTGTATACAGTGGAATTCACTTAACACGAACCTGCTTTACGCGAATCTCACCCTTAACACGAAATGAATGTGAATCCCCGAATTATTTTCTTCTCTATCCAATTAATGCAACATCTTCTAAGACCAATTAAATTTTCACTTGATCTTGTTAACACGAACCAAACCTAGCACTTCACGCGAATCTTTCCCAAGTTTCCCCCTGTTCTTATACCAACAAAGCTTCAGGCAAAGCGAACCAGGCAGCACACACATGTTAAAAATGTCCTGGCCAAGATCTAATGTTGCATCAGCACCTCCGTCACCCAAAGGGGTTTGTGGGGTACCTGGTGAAGCGACATACTGCGCATCCCATGTACATGGTACAGTGTCAGGACTTGACATAAGAAGGGCCAATTACCGCACGGCATTATGTTTCGATCTCGCTCACTAAGCATGTGATGATCAGGTTACCGATCACCCCATTGTTTGCCGCCCGCCTGACATGTCTAACACACCCCCTCTCCTTTCTTTTAGGCCTACCATAGCAGGTTAAGTTTATATCAAGATGCCCTGTTTGTGCCAGCATTCAGCATTCATTCACCTAACTTCGATTTTGATCAAGCAGGCTTAGATTTTGTTCAATCTCCTTAACACGAATTCTTGATAACACGAACTAATTACTCTGGTCCCGTGGAGTTTATATGTGTGTCAGCTGTCCCAAGTCTTGATATGAAGTTGTTTTTTAACTTTTATTTCTATAAATGCACCATAGGAATCAATTAGTTTTTGTCCTCATATTTGTTGTTATCATTTTGCCCATTCTACTGGGACTGACATCAACTCTCAATATTGGATGCATCACCATAACGAATGGATCAACTTCTGTAAAAAGAAATTTTCTTTTCATTACAGTTCTCAATTGTTTACAAAGTCTACAAAATTCAATTTCCTTTCAAGCTTCTGAAACCTGTAAACATTAAGTTTGACTTTGTAGTTCATGGGTTTTGATTTTTCTCAGGTTTGAAAAAAATGTTGAAACACTTATAATCCAATTCAAATCTAATTTTTAAAAAACAAAAGCAAAGAAAAACCAAACAAACAAACAAAAAAGCAAACAATAATGCACTGCAAAATTAATTTACTTCATTTTTTTTTTTACTTTGTTTACATGCACTCCTGAATTGTTGCTTTTTTGTTTGTCTAGTAACAAGTTGGTATATTTGAAGGTCTGGTTTGAAAGGCTTTTGTA